>JAUZNJ010119175.1:0-19290 GCA_034780135.1 Jordanella pulchra | reverse complement strand
ATCTATCTATCTATCTATCTATCTATCTATCTATCTATCTATCTATCTATCTATCTATCTATCTATCTATCTATTCAAAATAAACTTCTCTGTCTTTCAGAGGACCCTGGCGTTACGTCCATCACCTCTGTGCTTCCTGTTCTCTCTAAAATGCTGGATGGACTTAAGATGAAGACTGACTCTGATCTTTTTCCCTGTCTGAGTCTGGAAAAGGATTCAACAGGAGTTCTCCTGCTGGCCAGGAGCGAAGCAGCAGCAGAGCACATCCTCCACATGAGCAAAAATAACCAATTGGAGAGGAGATATTGGTGAGACTTATGATGGTGTTATTAACAGCTGCAATGGTGCCATTTAAAACGATGTATTAGTTTTTATCAGCCACCCTCCTCTTCCTCAGGGTGACCACAGTTGGAGTTCCTGTTCCATCTGAGGGGTTGATTGATATCCCCACCATTGAAAGAGAAGTGTCAGGTCCTCAGGTTCATTTTAAGGTGATTATTATCTAGTTTTGATGATTTGCGTATTGACAGTGCAGTGAAGACTAATCAGGGACTCTCAAAAAGCAGGTAAATGGTCTTTGAAAAGTAAAACCCATTTTATAGGCATCATGTGACCAACCTTTACAGCTTTATTTTCTTTTTCCCTGTATGAGAAAATGCAGACCACTAACAAAATCACATGTTAAACGTACGTCATGCTGTTCTTAATTTAGGGTGCTAAAAGCAGGGTAGCGTTAGTTAAGCATATTACTATATTTTTTCATACAGAAATGAATGTAGGTTGTTTAGAAAATAGAACCATATTAGTTGAGATCTTACTAAATGTTTATTACACATTTATCCTAACAGCTACTTTATCAGGCCTGCCTTACCATACAGAAGGGAATTTATTTGTGCCGTGGATTAAACAAAGAGATAACATTCCTCAGATATTGATCCATATTGACATATCAAGCTCTGTTGAACTGTGGAGGCCATGATTCGAGAGGATTTGGGCTTCAGCTTCCCTCTAGAACTAGTGGTCAGAAAATGGATGCACTCTGGTAAAAAAGCAATGAACTTTGTTCAGGAAAGATCCTCTGCTTGGATGTGGTCTTTGTGCAATGGTCAGTTAGACTCCACGGTTGGTGGATTCACCAGAGATAAATTTATACTTTATGAATCCATGAAAACATGACAAAAAAGATAATACAGAAATCTTTGTGTAATTAAGGCCGTCGATCTACAGAGATGGACTCTTTGAGATTTGTGGGGTTGTTGAAGTATTCAATATTTATTTACTGTTGATCAGAAGCTTTAAAATGTTTTCATGTAAACTGCTTCTATAATAAAAAATAATCTTTTGGTTCAGGCATAAGTCAGCTGGTGAGTTTCTGCCTATTTTAGCTGCAGAATTTAGCCTGTATTTTTTGGCTACATAGATGGTTTTGTTAGAACTACCGTCCTGAAACCACAAAACTCCCCTTTAGCCAACATGGCGACTTAAGCTTTTAATCTGGTTTCAAAGGACAGCATGTTGGATTGGTTTTGGCCTCAGAATGACCAACTAAACAGTATATTAATTTTTCTTGGTCTGATCATACAAAGTTATACAAAGTTTACTACATCATTACCTGTTTATTTCCAATGTAATGACTAAACACCCAGGAATATCAAAATACAGTCGAGGGTAACCTTTCTGTTCTGCCGAGCTCTTAACTTTCCTAACATTTCCTTGCAGATGACCCTGAGTCCACTTTTCCGAATGAATGAAGCCGGTGAGAAGCTCACCAAAGTCAGAGGTCACCGGCAGGCCCATCCTGCCGTCACAAAGTACAGAGTGCTGGACAGCAGCTATGGCTGCAGCCTCATTGAGCTCCAGCCTTTCACAGGTTACACAACATGACCTCAGAAAACTTTACATATCAATTTTAGTTTTCTTCAGGGTTCATTTTTCCACTCTCCCTGTTTTCCCTCATCCACAGGGGTTAAGCACCAGATGCGGGTGCATATGGCATATGCTCTGGGATGTCCCATCCTCGGAGATCATAAATATTCCCACTGGAGCAAACTGGCACCACAGGTGAAACATGTTTATTATTTACCACAGGATACATAGGGGGAGCATGAAAAAAACCAGGCGTGGGTAATTTTGTTTCAATCCCTGAACTCTTTCACATGAAAAAAACAATGTAACATTTACTATTAACCATTCTTAGGTAATCTTCTTATCTTCTATTGATCTATCTAATCTATTTTTTGTTTGCAAAGAGTGAAAGATCTGTCATATTTCATAAGAGTCAGCAGCCTCAAACAGGGATCACAACCACAATCAATAGAAATCAATGCAAAAGAAAATAATCCAAAAGTAACAGTTTGATTTGAATACATAAGAGTAAATACATTTTTAATCAGACTTAATAAAAGTCAAAAATAACCTAATCCCAAATGGTTGAATGGTTGTAGATTTTATTGCTCCGACTGAACATTAATGCTTTCATTCAGTTGTGTGCCTCTCTGGAAACTTAAAAACAGTAGCTTCATGTCGTTCAAGATAAAATTTCTACTCCTGGATTCCTATTCAGTCTTTTAAAAGTTATTTTAAAATTAACTTCAGTCTGATAATGGAATTCTCTTCTATGTACATCTCAGTAAATTTAAATGTAAAAATATTAAGTAATTCTGTAAAAAAAAAAAATCATTAAGTATTACAGAGAAATATCCTGGCGAGATCAACTCAATCTATAAAATAAAACTGGGATATATATCAAACTTGTTTGCAGAAAGCAGGATTAGCGTGTTAAGAAATGTCACTGCAATTATGCACTGCTCAGAAAAATAAAGTGAACACTTAAACAACACCACATATCTTCAATTATATCAAACTCACTTAGGAAGCGCCACTGATTGACAAACAGTCCGACATGCTGTTGTGCAAATGGATTAGACAACAGGTGGAAATAATTGACAATTAGCAAGACACACTCAGTAAATGAGTGTTTCTGCAGGTGGGCACCACAGACCACTCTCAGTACAGATGCTTTCTGGATGATGTTTTGGTCACTTAAATGTTGGTGGTGCTTTCACAGTTGTGATAGCATGAGACAGAGTCTACAACCCAAAGCAGTGGCTCAGATAGAGCAGCTAATCCAGGATGGCACATCGATGAGAGCTGTGGCAAGAAGGTGTGCTTTCTGCTAGCGTAGTGTCCAGAGACTTGAGGCGCTACCAGGAGACACGGAGGAGGCTGTAGGAGGGCAACAACCCGGCAGCAGGACCACTACCTCTGCCTTTGTAAAAGGAGGAACAGGAAGAACACTGCCACAGCCCTGAAAAATGACCCCCAGGTGGTGACAAAAGTGCATGTGTCTCCACAGACGGTTTTAAACAGACTCCATGAGGATGGTATGAGGGCCTGATGTCTATATATAGGGGGGGGTCGGGCCCAACACTGCAGGATGCTTGGCATTTGCCAGAGAATTACAAGATTGGTAAATTTGCCACTGACGCCCTGTGCTCTTCACAGATGAAAGCAGGTACACACTGAGCACATGTGACAAACGTGACAGTCTGGAGACACTGCACAGCGATCTGCTGCCTGCAACATCCTTCAGCATGATAGGTTTGGCATTTGGTCAGTAATGGTTTGGGTTAGCATTTCTTTGGAGGGCCGCTCAGCCCTCCATGTGCTCACCAGAGGAATCATGACTAACGTTAGGTACCAAGATGAGATCCTCAGACCCTTTGCGAGACCATAGGTTGGTGGGATTGGCCCTGGGTTCCTCCTAATGTAGGACAGTGGCTGGAGTGTGTCAGCAGTTCCTGCAAGATGCATGCATTGAAGCTATGGACTGGCCATGTCTAGATGCATCCTCCGTGACGTTGTACCACAGACTGTCCAGGAGCTGGAGGATGCTTTAGTGCAGGTCTGGGAAGAGATCCGTATGAAAGACCATCTGCCACCTCATTTGTAGCATGCCCATGTGTTGTAAGGAGGTCAATAGGCAGGTAGAGGCGACTCAGAATACCGAGCCTCATCTGTTTTAAGGATATTAAAGTCAGATCAGCCTGTCTGTAGTGTTTTTTCCCACCTAAATTTTATGACTACAAATCCAGGGCTCAATTGGTTAATACATTTAATTTCCGTTGATGACGGTGCTCTAAGACCGTGATATACAGGTAAAATGCAAAATGAACTTATCTGAAAGCATGGCCGTCACTTATGTCGACTGTGGTTCTTGGATAACTCAAAGGGTTTACAACAGCCGTTCTGGAGGTAGCTCTGCCTAAAATTCTTAAATTAGCTTTAAAATCCTATACTCTGAACATACACCTTTTTTCCTTCCACTTACCTCTTCATTAATATTTGGATATCTCACTCTGTTCAATTCTTTACAATAAACCATTTGTGTTTCAACTGTAAGCCATGAGCAGAAATAGGGCGTTAAAAAAGATGTGTATAGTGAATGTAAAGAATTGCATCATCTTTATATATCTCCTTTAAATGTACCTACAGATAGGAAAATGGAACTTCTAATAAGGCCTCACCTTTCTTACATCTTTCCAATTGTTCCACTGTTTTCCTTCACAGAAATTACCAGAAGGCGTACTGAAAAAGCTCGGACTGGAGCAGACCAAGAGCCGCCACCTTCCTCTTCATTTGCACGCTCGCCAGCTGGTGCTGCCGGGTCACAGCAGGTCTGACGTCAGCACTTCCTGCCCCCTGCCCAAGTACTTCATAAAGACACTGAACAGACTACAGTTAACATTTCCAGAGGATAGAAATAATAAATAATCCTTCCATGGCCAGAGATAGCTGGCATATACTGTAAGGCTGCTGCATTTTTTTTTTTTCTTTAAAGGGTTTAATGCGTAGGATGCTTTTTGTGTCTTTATAGACCTATGCAACATTTTCCAAATAAAGTGGGTGTTTATTGTTACTGGAGTTGATTATTAATAACTCAAAGCTAATATTTTTATAGCACTGTATTATTTTCTACATTATTTGCATCAGTCAAAATACAGGGATGTTTTTCTAACCGGTTCTCCTCTTTAATATCCTACTGTACACTCATACATGAAGGGCTGAAGATGGCAAAATATCTGACAGTTCTCCAACTGAGGGGTTAAGTCTAAATAATTACAATAAAATATTGGATCCTGTTGAAAATCGACAAGCTATAATTAGAAGTAAAAAATGGACAAAGGCACACATTCTTCTGACTTAATCATATCCATACATTGTTTAAATTGCAGTCAGAATACAAAACAAACTGAGCAAACATCCCTGTAATTATGAGTTTCAATCTATCATAGAGAGCTTGAGAGCTTGAAGAGAAGTAAGACTTGAATAGGATGTTTAAGATTGAATAATTTGGTGTTGATAAAAGGTCTACAGGAAGGAAAAAAATAAACATCCATCTTGGCTCATGAGCGTCGCACCCCAGCAGGTGGCTCTGCTCAAAGCTTATCGAGCTCCACGGATAAGTTTCCAACCCCATCAGATGAGAAATATCTCAGAAACTAGCAAATGCAATCATACTGCTCTGCTAAGAAGAAAATGATTGTTTCAGGGGATCCTCCGCTTTATTAGATGACGTACAGTCTGGATGGGTACTGCATAGTCAAGTCCAGCCAGTCCTTTCGTCTTAGCTCGAGCTTTCAGGAGCGGTGCCGATGATCTCCTGGATCTCTCGGACTACGATGATGCGGGACAGCATTTGCTCCACCTGCTGACTAGAGAGTGGCTGAGACGAGTACCACATGGGGCTGTTTGGCGCCACAACAGGCTCGGGCGTCATGTAGTAGGCGTCGCTACGTCCTTTGACGCTTTGAGGGCTGGGAAATAAGAGAAGGTAGAGTTGGCTTTGAGACAGCGACTCTTTTCCTTCTAGGCATGATGTTGGGATTGGAGACTCACTCACCATTTGAAGAGGTAAAAGTCGTAAAGTTTAATGGGACAGCGAAGAGGGTTCTCAGGATCTTCAATCTGCTCTTCATACATATCGTCCGTTCCTGAAAGAAAACGTCACACAGTAGGTCAAAAAAAATAATCTTTGGTAATGAGACAAGATTGATGCCTGTCAAAATCTACACTTCTTCAGATTAACATTTCCAGAGTTCATAGAGAACTGCTAGAAGGACAGTGAAGATGAACAGATGTACTGGATAACAGGTAGAGTGATTATGGGAAACAGAGGAATGAACTGACAGATTGATGGGATGAATCCAAACGGATGAATGGATAGAAGGATTAAAGGATGGATACAACTAGACTTGGGACATGGAAGGAAGTATAAAAATATTAATATCTGTCCATACTAATTTTCCCTCTCTGGACCTGGCAGATGCTTAAAATCCAGATTTGTTCTTCAGTTTTAAACACTGCCTACAATAGTGTACAAAGCATCCACCTACAGTGGTTGGGTTTCCTTTAGTCAAAAAACAGCCTCACTCTGAGGCTGGTCCTCCACTCGACGTTATAGGAAAGGGCTGTTTGACAGTTTTCATCACAATTTGTTGCTGACAAATATTTCATTCAATTGCCCACAAAAAATGCTTGGAAGCATTTAAATGAAATTCACCTGAAGAACCTTTGATCCATTGCAAAACCCTGAAGTTCTATGAACTAGAATCAAAAACTCAGAAATATTAATGGCTCTTCAACTGATACTTTAAAGCAACACTAACTTTTAGCCACTAGGGGCACTAGACATGTTACTTCCAGGTTTTAGTGTCCCTAAAAGCAATTGGCATCAAAGCACCGTCACACAATTAAACAGAGAGCCTCAGTGTTTTAGAATCTGATTGCAGTACAAAAGGACCAGCAGACTGAGAAGTCATGGAGTGGCTAGTAAAAACAGAGCCGTAGATTTAATCCTACATCCGAGAACCAACAATATGTCTGGTCAGATCAGCGCCATATTAGTTTTAATTCTAAAAACTAATTTTAGCTTAGTTAGCTCCAAAGTTTAAAGGGGAGCTCAGACTCTTTATAAAGTGTTGGATCAGTGATGGATCAGAGCCTCTTAGGTTACATAGGAGAGTTTTCGTGAAGATCAGCCTGAACAGAGCACCAATATGCACCAAAAACAAAAATAATATATATATATCCGATTAATTAAATGCTTGGGTCAAAAACATACACAGTGCTGCTTTAAAAAAGTTTATCATAAAGCACAGACAGAATAAGTCATTGTAGCCCACCAGAAATATACTGTAAATACCTCAAACATTTAAAATATATACGCGTTTACAATGATGCTTAAATAAATGGGACATTAGGGTAATAAATACGGGCATTGAGCACCTTTTTGTCCAGAACTGTGTTGGCTTTGCACTTTTAGAAGGCGAATACTGGTGGCCTTGTCCTTGGCATTAGTGGGGTTCTTCCTCGAGTGTCTCAACACCTTAGAAAAAGCCACTTTCATGTGGTGCTCAGGCGTTATCAGGCGGAAATACCTGTAAAAAGGAATATTGAGTTTTTAAAATCTGTTAACGAGGGATGAATTCAACCCATCTAATGGTGAGGACTTACTTAGTGTTGAAATACATTAGTGTTGTGAGTAATGTGGAGGGAGAATGAGCACCAAGCTGTTTGCACTCCCACAGCATCTCCTCCGTCACATGACTAGGGATGATATAACCTAAGTAGGGGAAAAAAAGGCTAGGAAAATGATCGTTCTTTTTTTGTGTGTTCAAAACAACAAAACAACTCATCCTTACCTAAAGGATGGATGCTGGGTTTCCAGCCATGTAAGAGTTTGTGTAAACTCTCGCAAAAACGTGTGTAGTATGGATCAGAGAAGATGTCATCCACACGTCCGTTTTCATAGAGATACTAGAAAAAAAGCCCAAACTCAGATGGTCACAAAGAGGCTTCAACAGTATGCTGGTATTTTTTTGCTTAACACTGAAGGAACTAACCTTCTGTATACATAAGAATACATAATACAGAACATCTGGGGCCAACTCTTCTTCCTCTGCTCCCCGAGCCTCATGAGTCATCAAAGAAAGTCCCAAGTTTAACTCTGCAACGGCGCTGGACACCAAGTCCTCCTGGAAACGCAGAGGCTGGCGCCCTAAAAACAAGAGCAAACAGAGTTTGAGTTATCATGAAAAAGTTTGCTCCTACATTTCTGATAATAGAGAGGAAATCAGCGAGATTATAAACCGGTTAAGAAAATCAAACGCTGTCACCTTATTTCTAGACATGACCAGAATCAAGGTTTACAGAGCCTTAAAAAAAACAAACAAACAACAAACTATGGTTTTGAAGTTGCTTTATTCTTCCCTTTAACTGCAACCAAAGTTTTAAATATGCAAGAAAAAAAGTTGGAGTGATTGCAGTTTTCACAGCTATATTGATCTTTACCAGGGAGACCAGTGTAATGCACGGTTGCCTCTCCCCCACCTGTTGCTGCAGATTGGCATCAACAATAAGCATGTCATACTTGCAGAATAGACCAATTAGTTTTGGAAATATTTCCAGCTGTATAAAAACAGACTCCATGTGTAAAAGTCAAACTCTTTCATCACTTTTATAACGGTCTCTCTCTTTTTTCCTTTTAATAACTGACCAGCTGTGAGCTGGTTGGCCAGTAGTTTTTAACTAACACATTTAAACCAGTAATAAAAAACACAGCTTTATAATAAAAAAGGTTTGGATTTTCCACTTTTTATTTCCACAAAATGTTGTTTTTAAAAAGCACATTGAAAAAAAGTGTTGTCCCCCCCCCGTATATCTGGGTTGATGACATAAATGGCAAAAGCACAAATCAGATCAGCTTCCATTAGTAAACGTTAAGGTAAATGAGAACTTTAAAGGATCGTGAGGCACTTAAAAGTTTAATTCAAGTTCAATTTCAGTAAATGAGGCATATTTATCACTAAATAGTTACTAGATTTGTCAAAGCTATTATTTTCTGCCTGTCTACATAACAAAAGGCAACACTTGACAATTAATATGCAGATTAAAAACAAGCACTAGAGACACAGGTGCTCATTTAAGGGAGCTATCATTTAAAACTAAACAGAAAAACTGACCATGATTCTCTACACACGATATCTGAGGTTGTTTTTATTTCTTTTACAGGAAACCTCCAGATGGTTTCCTACGCTCTATAATAGTGTCCTATAACTTTAATAACCAAAGGAAGTGTACCTGTTGTTCTACTTAAAGGTTACTGGACGTTGTGAATCTTATAAGTCTACTTACGTCCGATGGGTGCGAGTTTTGTCTGTTCCTGGTTGCTAAGCTCAGCGTTTTTTTTCTTTGCCCAGAAGCGCCACACTTCCAGACCCTCCTCTGGCTTCAGAGACACGGGAACCAGAATCTCAGCAGGCGTTTCGCCCTCAGCCTCCGTCTCTACTTGTCCCTGTGCAGAACCAGAGAGAAAGCTTTACAGATGCTTCCTGGGAACAGACTATATGATGCTCACAATAAAACAATATCCGTTAGATATCAAGGCTGTCCTGTTGATTCATATAGACCCTGATCTTAAGTGTAGCTGTGTTGAGAAACGCCCTTCTAACCTGCAGATGGAGCTGCTGCTCCTGGCCATCTTCACCGTGGCTCTGCTGCTGACTGGGGTCCCATATGTGAACTGACTGTGCCGTGTTGTAAGTCCCTCCTACCGTCTGCACTGCAACAGGAATGTGGATATTCCCGTTCATGAACTGTGCAGGCAGCAGCGTCTGCACTATCTCTTCCTGGGTTGCAGCGGAGGCTGCTTGGCCGTCTGCAGATCTCGACGCAGAACTGGAGACCACTTTGTCCTTACCATTAGTAGTAGTTGTAACTTGCACTGTACTGTATGCGTCCTGTGGTATGGCGATGTGTGTGACACCCTGCTGCTGTGGAGTGGAGTAAACGGGGATGGTCCACGTCTCGCCTGTGGGACCTGTGATAGTTCCTGTGGTGCTGTACAGCTGAGCACTGTCGACGGTGAGCAGATCTGGTCGTAGGGACACATAGCTCTGCTGCTGCCCCTGAGGGATGGTCAGAACCGTGGCCACTTGCTGCCCCTGTGGCACAGCATAGGAGACAGCCAGGGGAACATCCACCTTGCGCTTCTTAGCTGGCTGGAGAACGGTCGCCACGGCGCCGGGCCGTCTCTCTCCTTCCCTCGGAGACTCCTGCTGTTGGGAAGGAGACATGGCCTCTATGGTCTGGATCTGGATCTGTTGGCCACTTTGTAGCTGAATCTGTTGGCCAGCCTGAAGCTGGATCTGCTGTCCCCCGGGAAGTTGAATATGCTGGGTTCCTTGTAGCTGGATTTGTTCACCACTTGACAGCTGAATCTGCTGACCTCCAGCGACAGCTGCGAGCAGCTGAGCTTGAATCTGTTAAAAACATTCAGCATGCTCAGAAAACAGCAGCGGATCACGCGTGTTTACGCACATGTTCATGATGACGAACCTGCTGTTGCTGTTCCTCTGTGAGCTCTGCCTGCTGCACCAGCTGGGCAGTAGAGATTCCCTGCAGCTCCTGATGAGACGGAGAGGCCACCTGCAGAACCTGGCCGACTGTTTGGCCAGACTGTTCGTGGATCTGGACCTGTCAGAATAAAGACCTCCCAGTCAACACAAAAAACGATAAACTGAATCTTATAAACCGACACGGAAATGTGATGCTAATTTATTTCTTACAAGTTCACACTAGTGCCAAAGCTAGGAGGCCAAGAGAAGGCAAAAGTTAAAAACAAAAACACTTAAAATACAATTTTAAAGAGATAAAAAAAAAAGAGACAATCCTGCACATTTATAGAAAACTGTTATTAGCTGCGTTTCCATTACATGTGTGTGTAAACCTATGTTAATATTCTGATAATTTTCATAACTGTGGTATTTCAGTTAAATAAGAAATACAATTAAAACTGCATGTAATTAGGTTTGTCACTGGATAAATCTTAAAAAGCGGCGAATGTAAACACATAAGATGTAAACATATTTCAGCCACAGCTGTAGAGCTCATCACACTCATCCTCGCAATCTATAACCATCCTCCAACTAATTCCTGTCTTTTTTCTGTCATTTTACAAGAGAGCAAGCAGCTGATCATGTGATGCGAAAAAAAGTGTTTCTGTGGCAGTTTTGCAAGAGAAGAATCTTATTGAAGCTTAAAAACGAAATCTACAAACCAAACACAAAGTTATTCTACAAGGAGGAAGTGTAAACAACATTGGCTTAAAAACTGTACCTTTCCACGTTAAAACGTTAGACCTCTGTTTGCATAACAACAGCAGGAGTTTTGCATTGTTATGACTTTACACACTTATAGTCTCAGAGTAAAATAGGGCCAAATAACAGCCAACCCCCCCCCGCAACTTAACCATAAGAGACAGCTGGCTTTAAATTCACACACTGAACATTTTCAGTCATACTGCCCCCATTTTACAGTAAAACTTCTGCTATATAAACATGCAAGATCTTTCAAAAACAATATAAAAACAGACTGTCAAAAGTTGCAAGTTTGTCTTTTTAATTTGTTGTCGGTTGTTCTTGCCATAGATGAACAAAAAAATTTACTTTAAAAACCCTCAATGCCTAACTTCTTATTTTTTTTTTAGTTCCAGATTACTCTAATAACAATTTTACAAAGTAATGTTAACGGCAGTACAGCTGCTTGCTGATGGCTGGAGGTGGAGCTTCAAACATCGGCGTTAATGATAACATTGAAGGTTGAGTATGGAGCTAGTTCAGCAGAAATAGAGGGCATTAGAAAGTGGCTGAACTGTCTAAACCCCACCTGGACTTGGAGTTGCTGTTCAGAGCCTGGATGTACAGACATTTGGGGGGTAATCTCAGCTGAGGTCACCTGGACCTAAAAAAAACAAAACAAAACAAACAGATATTTATTTCTAAGCAGGTGCGGCAGGAGAAACTATTATGTGTAGCTGTGAAACCCAGATGAGTAACCTCAGATTTTATTCCTGCCACTAATGTGTAACATGCCCTTAGAAAAAAAAAAACAACTGGAACAAAAATAAATAAAAATTAGAAGGGTGTGCAATTCTGTCAAAAATCTCATTTAAAAATATTATTTTCTTCTGATTTTCCACTGTAAGAGCCATAAATATAGAAATGTTTGTCCTTTTCATTGTTTTCTATGCATATTTGCATCTTTAAGCTTAAAGCGCAGTGGTTTGGATTAACACAAAGGCTTTCCTTGTAAAGAAAACATCCAGACCTGAGCTTGATCTTACAAACACTCATTATCTCTAATATGCTGCAACATTTTATAGTCTGATTAATCCAAACTTGAACTTTCCCTCAATTAAAGAAGGGTTTGCATAAAAGTGACAAATTTTTACCAATGGACTATTAACTGTTCTGTGTCTTAGATTTCTTTTATTTTCAATTTCATGTTAACATCAATCTGTCCAGGGACTACGGGCATATATGATATGCATGTCCATTAACTTATCCTGTCCCTTTTAAAGAAATAAACTGCAGTAAAACGTGGTGGTAGCAGAATCATGCTTTGGGTTTACCTTTCCTCAGATGACACTTGACGTTTTGTCAAAATGCATTAAAATAACTAAAGTTCTGAAAACAAGCGACTTCTGTCCCAAACCTTTAGAGGTCTGCTGCAAAATTAATGAAGATAGTCTTAAGTTGAGCAGCATTTTTCTGTTTTTGAAAAGGCAAAACAAGACATCGCATGTTAGACAGTTAGAAACAGCTTTATCCTATGCTGCCATCTGCTTAGCAATAATTTTTAAACCAAGCTATCAGACAGTGATTACAAAATACTTTGATTAGAAAATGCTAAAAAAGCATTTTTAGAACTTTTCAGATCAAATTTCCAACCCATTAGTTCAATGTGTTCTTTCCACCTCTTGATAAGCTGCATGGAGTGGATACAGACATTGGGGGGTGAAGCAGACTCATCATAGCCACACCTCTAATGCACGTGATGCTGTGGCCCAAAGCCATTGAAACGAGATATGAAAGTGTAAGGCGTGACCATGAAGCCATCGTAAGCAGAACAATCCAACCGTTGGAAATCCACAGCACAGCTCTAGTGTCCATCTAACCACATAGAAGTTATTCATGTTTCATATCGGAAACGATTGCAATTTGTGTTTAATTAAGATTAGATACTTGTTTTGTTAAAAGAACCTGATAAATACTTTGATGAATCTATGGTTGAAAGCTATGAAACAGTATCATTGTTGTTTTCCTCAGTTTAGTAATAAACTTTTCTAATGCAATGTCTCTGTTCAGAGATCTGACAGATTTTGTCATCTAACAAAATATCCTAATAGTGCAGAAGTAGTTCTTTTGGTTCTGAGATTTGTATGAAGCACAGTTGAATAAATGAGGACATAAAATCAGAGCTCAGCCAGATATATATATATATATATATAAATAAAATGGTAGGGGAGACGCTGAACCTAAGTAGAGCACCTAAACACGCACAACTGCATCTTCAAAAAAGATACTTCTTCATAGAGCTGACTCAAGATCCCCTGAGTCAGGTTTCTAATTGAAAGTCAGCGTAGTGGGCTAATTAGAGCAGAATTTGGGGTGAGAAAGCCTGCTGTGCCCCTTAAGAGTATGCAATCACATCTACATGGTCTGAAGCTTTGTGATCTCAGTGATCAACTTTAATGGTGAAATGAAAAAAAATTGAACACCTAGGAGGGTCTATAGGGGCAAAATCCCCACAGACCGGAAAGGGTGCCATTGGTATGGTGATAAGATTTTAAAAACAAACAGAATTAACCTGATCCATAAATGTTAGTGATACATATGAAGCTGTGGCTAAACTTTTATCGGAGCCAAAATATCCCTTTAAAAGCAAATTATGGCTTTACCTCCTGAGTTTAAAACATCAGTCTTAAAGCTAGACTCAGACAAATGAACAAAATTATTGAACAAATAATACAACAAAGAATAATAACATGGTCAATTGAAGTAACTACTTTCGCAAAATATTTCCTTTGAAAGCTGTTATGAAAACAGTTAAGTCTTACAGGGCAGGCCAGCTCCAGGAGGGATCCAGCCACCTCTGTGCTGTCGGTGTAGATACAGTTGGCCTCCTGCTGCTGCTGGTAAACCATGGTTGTAGTGGTGGCTGCTGCCCCGCCTTCTCCCCCCTGCTGGTTGAACTCCTGCAGCACCTCTGGGCCCTTAGCGAGGGACTCCAGAAACTCCTTCATCCTATGCTGAGGTACGGTGCGGGCCTTCTGTCGCACATATTCATCAAATGAGACCACCCCACCCTCCTGTTCGTTCATCGTCACTCGACCTGAAAAAATAAAAGTTGTTTATATATTACATATGACAACATACATGAATCCTGCTTGGCATAATGCGTATTTCCTTTAGGATCATTTACTAAAAACTAAACAAAAATAGATCAGTACCGATTCTATTATTTGTGAACAACAACTTATATGACATTTACATTTAAAATCGTTCTTAGAAACGTTGCACAAACAAATGACTGAGGCTAATACGCCAGGTTTAACTTTTTTTAACTTTACGGTCATTCTACCTAATTTACGCAACCATATGTGTAGATTATGAGAGCAGTTTACATGTTTATAAAGTAGTGTCTAAATCAACTTAAAATGCATTTACAGCATTTTGATTATTTACGACAAACTGTTTGAAGCTAGCATAGTTAGCATGCTAGCTTTATGTTAGCAAGACCCATATGGAGTGTTTTCTAGCAGGCCAGGATTTGGAATTAACAAGGTTCAATATAAGAACAAATATGGGCATAAAAATCATACAATTGTGTATTGATCTGTGCCCTAAAACAAACGCCAAAGGATCCCTCCATTCATTACAACAACAGAGCGCTAACTAGCCATAAAGCTAAAGGCTAGTCAGCTAGCTCAACACCTTGTAGGATCCTGTCATGCTACCTTAAATAAAACGAAATCCTCTTCTTTCCGCCAAGGCACGATGTTTAAAACTAAAAAGCCGATAAACGAATTTTAGCTACCACCAGCATGCCAATCGACGCCTACATAGCGCTATGCAAGTAGCGACGAAATCCCGCAAATAAGGCTGTGATTACACCGCGATAGAAATGTAACTGCTGCAGTGAAGCGGGGCGAAGAAACTCTGACGTCTGCTTATTTTACAGGCTGAGCTCCGGGGGTTGCCTGCCACTGCTCTGCGAGTTTTCCCCCACAGAGAACTGACTAAAGTCAAAATAAATATTGTTTCGCCTCGTAATAACACCCACCTTCGTAGATTGTCCAGAAAGCAGTTAAATGTCGGAAGTATAGGCCCTGAAAACAATGAGAGTCATTCGGCAACCAACGGCCTGACGCTCAGTCCTAAACCGGGGAATACTGGGACCCAAATTAGTATCTAAATCTAAAATGAAAACTTAATAATGATAAGCAGCATGATAAAATAAGATGGGGCTCTATACATACTAATATAGGACTGTTCCATTATTTAAGAAATAAAGTGGAAAGACTCAAATATGACTCATATAGAAACTAGAATGCACTCGTTTGCATCATTAGACAAAGTGAAAGTGCAACAACAATCAAGTGTCCACATGTACAGACGAAAATACACAATAAAAATGGATTAGAGGTATTTTTCTTATATAAAATCCCTAGTCTACTAAAAATATATATTTTTAGGAAAATGTGGTTTCAACTGACGTGACAACAATCAAACAAAATCGAAACCATAAAATAACAATCCAAACTGATTCACCAACTCATTAAAACTGTGGTATTGTTAAAGTGCTGTTCTCAATAGTTGACGTGAAGCCTGGTAAACATTTGAATGTGTATACCTTTAACAAAATCTAACTTCCCCAGTCTGCCTTAAAGCGCCAGGCATGTGCCACTGAGGGCGTCCCCCAGCTAGCTTCACAACAAACTGCCCCGTGCAGCTCTTAAGGTGGACCGAGCTAAATGCGCTCCCTGAATGGGCAGAGTCTGTCACTCAGTGGACAGGTAAGAGTTAAAATCAACCCTTTTCACAGAACGTCTGTGATACAGCAAGATCTCTGATAAAGTGATGCTAGTAAAATATACAGTATAGATTTTAGTATTCATAGCCTCATGATTCATTTGTCACAGAACAACTACTAACATCAGCCAAGGCCTCGGAAGCTCACTAGACATTCTTGATGAAAAAATAGCATCTGTGAAGACCAAGAAACACCAGGCGTCTCAGGGAGAAGGTTGTGGAGAAGTTTAAAGCAATGTGAAATAATCTCCCATGCTTTGAAACATCTGTCGAGGCACTGCTCGACCTATCATCCTGAAATAAATGATAAAACTTGGAACATCTGTAAAGAAATATCCATATATTTACACTGACAGAGTGAAAAAAGACCCCATAAAATAGTAACCAAACAAAATGTCAGTAACTAACTCTGGGAGGACCTCGTGCCTGGCTTCAGATCATGACTTCATGTGACTTGCTGCCACTCTAAGGATCTTAAAGTAATCCTTCCACCAAGGGATTTACGTGCAGACAAATGTTGTAAAAAGTCAGGTAAAGCTTTTGTAGGCTTTACTTAATCAAGAAAAAAACAGCTAAATATATTTCTAAAAAACAAGTATCTTCTTTTTCAGCCAATTTTTCACAGCCCTTTTTACATTTTCAGTTTTGACGTAGTTATTCAGGTCACCCTGGGATGAGAAAAGGCCAAGTAAACAGCTGGTGCATTAAGAGGACTAAGACTTCAGCTTGAAAGGTTAGTATCTGTGAGCGTGTCAAACTCTGGCACTAAACGGTATCTGTGTTTGGTGAGATACTTAGGTGGCATGTTAAAAATTAAGAGGTAGCCCTGAACCAGTAAACAAGGAAGACAACCAGTGATATCCTGAAGAGGAATCCAGAAGACTATCAGGAGCTACAGGTACCTGTAAAGTTATTACTATTTAGCTATTGTGAGCATTTGCTGTTTATAGCCCCTTTTATTCTGATAAATGAATACTCAAAAAATGTAAACAATAAATATTCTTGCTCTCCTACTGCTCTTACTGAACAATATGACAATATTTTATTAAGAATTAAATAATAATTGAAACTAAAAATATCTTTTAATGGATGCTTTAACATTAAATCTTATCAAATTTCAGGTGTAAATATTTATGAAGTAGTCACAACTGATTTTGCGCCTAAAGTAAAAGTACCTCCTTATGTTACAGTGAAAACTATTAAGATAATAATTTCAGATATGGTCACTGTTGTAATAATGCATATCTAACAAGTGACCACAGCAATATTTGAGACCTAAAGGGTGCAGATAGTTCAGGCTTATTGTGAACCTCCATGTTTTGTCCCTTTCTGTGTTCTATTTATTTTTTGCTGGGTCGAACTATCTGCAGATACTATCTAATGTGTAAAGCCTCTGGATTACTAAGAGAATTACAGGATTAAAAGACATCATCATCTTGGATTTCTCTGTGACTCTTAAATGGGTCTTAACCTGTTGTTCTTGTACTGCTTTTTACATTATGGCAATTATCCTAACAGTACATACTTTTTAAATCTGCTTTCATCCAATGATGATTTTTTTTCTTTCTTTATATTCCTCCACAGATCTTGCCTCCAAATAATCAAAAATGGGGCCCTCATCTTTTCTCCTTGTTGCTCTAACTGCATCTCTCTGTTCACTTGAAAGCCTTAGTCAGACTTTGCAATCATTTACTGTCCCTGTTGCACAGAGCACAGGTGACAACACTGACAGGCTGAAAGATATAGACAAGAAACATGTGTTTCTCTCACAGAGCTTTTTGGAGGGGAGTGGACATAGTGCTGAAAGCAGGACTTTGCTGGAGCTCCACGATGAGACTGCAGTCTGGAAGGAGTCTGAGAGACCGAGCAACAAAAAGCTCTCCGGGACTGAAATCATATTAACCACAAGACCTGCACTAAATGTCTACAGCTCGAAAGCTAACAACCAAGAAGCCGACATAGCTAAATATTCAGTTACAGGATATTCAAGCTCTACTGTGATCTCTGAGAATGTCTCTTTAGACGTTCATAATGACTCTCAGGAAGGTAAGTCTGATTTAAAATTAAACACACAAAATCCTTATTATTCTTTTTCTTTAATACACTGATATAGTATGGTTACTTGTTGTAATTAAAAAAAACAACAAAAAACCAGATAATTACATATACTTCAGTCATATTCAATACATTATAACACTATGAAAAAAATGATTTATCTTAGTCTTGATTCACTACTGGTACTGTGGCGTAAGTCTTTGGGCCTAAAGGCTCCCTAGTTGGGTGAGTGAGTCAGTTTAAACTGCTAAGTTTAACAAAAAGATGAAGAAATTACAGTCAAATCTAAAGTAAAAGAACATAAAGCAAAATGCTTAAATTCAACAATCACTGGTGCAAACTTTTGTTTTAAATGCTTTTCTTCCAGACTTAATCTAAGACTTTGGTTTTCCTGCAGAAGGGGATTTATTTCATGAAATGTATGGAGTGGTTTTTGGTTGTGTGTGATATTGGCTGGAATAGTGTAGTAGTCCCTCTCTGCTTCCCATCATACAGCAGGGCTAAAAAGTGTTTAGTCAACCAGCGATTGTGCAAGTTCTCTTACTATGCTTCAACTACGTATGAGAGACAAAACAAGAAAAAAGACCCGTCCACAGCTTTCTCTTACGCTGCTTAAGCCAGTTCATGTCCAGTTTGCCAGGGAGCATATGGGTGATCCAGAAGAGGATTGGGAGAATATCAGATTAAACCAAAATAGAACCAAAATAGAACTGTTTGGAACAAACTCAACCTGTGTTTGAAGCGAGAAGAAAGCAGAGTTTCATCCCGAGAACAGCATACCTACTGTGAAGCATGGGGGTGGAAACATCATGCTTTGATTTTGGTTGTTAATCTGCTAAGGAAGAGGTTGAAGGAAGAATGAATGAATGATTCCAAACACATTGCTTGCAGTAGTTGCAGTGATGAACGAAATAGGTATAATTTTGACCATTGGTTAAATATTGACAAAACTTTCCTGTGACTATTATTGAGATTAAGAAAAAAAAACAGGATTGTAAAATTACAAACTAGAAGGGAAAAATAAACAGTCTCATTTTTTGTCTTCTATTTTAAAGGTTCACCTGTTCCATCATCTAATAAATGTTCACTCTTTACGTAGGTTATACTGCTAGAAGTGGAAGCCATGTTCAATTGCACTGCATGGTGGAGTAAGTGAGACCTTATAGGTTAGAAGGGAAGCTGTCAGTGTGCTTGTGTAATATAAATCACTATTACTGGGTCAGTGTTGGGATCCGGAGCCTGTCGGCCACCTTTCCACCAGCAGAGCGCGCCGTGGGTCTCCTGGGCTGGAGCCCTCTGC
>JAUZNJ010119164.1:0-19290 GCA_034780135.1 Jordanella pulchra | reverse complement strand
ATATACACATATGTATATACACATATGTATCAGTTTTATCAAATTTTTAAGACACCCTATTTTGAGTTTTTATTACAAGACATGATGCTCAAAATCATTCAAAATGAATACTTGAAATGTTTTACTCCATTAGTAATGAATCTATACTAACTGATTATCTCTTTTCTAAATGAGTAGTAAAATACTTAACAGTGGCATTCCTTTTCCTAATTTCTTTAGAGGTTTTCCTATGGCTTCATATTTTGTGGCAACTTGCAACACTTGACTGCAGTTTTCTTTTAATGAGAATGTTTGGAGTAAATTAAAACAAAGTAACACATCACTAAGGCAACAGGAAAAAGATAAATCAGCATTTCCTTTACAAATAAAAATCTGCCATAACACATATCAGGTTGTACTAAAATAAATAAGTTAATATAATCTATGTACTGATGATATAAATGCGTATTTATAACATAACACATCCCTTATGACCGAAGAGTATATGGTTTGTTCAGTTCAAGCGTGAAGTTGCATTTTAGGATTACAGGAAACCAAACAGACTAGATATACAGCTGTCACTGTTTTTCGGCTCAATGATTTATACCGAGTCAAGCTCACATTATGTGAACACATTAGTCATTCTGCCATCAACATCACTGATTTCCCTAACTTTATATCACTATCATCCTTTGCAATAACATTGATGAATGTCTTTTTTGGACGTATGATCTTAATTAGATTTTATCATACGATCCATAAAAATATCCTTTTTCTTTTTAGAAAAGAAATTGTGACATTTGTCAACAACTAGCTAGATGATGGCAGCAATGGAAGTTCAATGGATGCCTCTTGTTAATTACAGAACCCATTTCACGTTCTGTTTTATCTTTAAGCCACAATAAAGGAAGGTTTTCTTAAGTATTCAAAATGTTTTCCCAGTCTTTGAGTCATTTCAGACAATCTCCCCCGACAACAATCCATGTAAAATGATGATTTCCTCATTTTTAACTCTATATAATCTGCAAATGTTGAGGGTTAAAAACTGTAGAAAAACCTAAAAAAATATATAAGACAATTAAAAATAATAGTGCATATTAACCCTGTGGATATTCACTATGCTCCTTCATTGTTGGTCGCTTCCATATCTAGACCCTGATTGGATTTGACAACGTGAGTGTAAGCAAAAGTAAAGATTTTGCAATTCCTGGGAAATTTTGCTTTGCGTATTTCAGAGGCATTCATATTTTCTCCAAATTCACCAAATATGTGCCATACTCTTCAGTAAACTCTTCACCTTTGCCTATGTTTGCAGCTCTTCAGAGCCACGTTCTTAGTATGGAAATCATTTGCTCCAGCAGGGAAATTTGTGTCCAGTGTGAATGTTTCTTGGTTTGTCTTGGTCTTTCTTGGTTGGCTTGTATCCCAACCTAAAAAATCTCGGGCATGAGCATATAATGGTCAGAACTGACATTCAAATCTTTCCACAGCATCTTATAGTAGAAATGAGGAAGTTAGTGTGGCCAGCAATACAGAGACAGCCACCTGTGTTGCTAGACATCCAGAGATTGTTGATCCTTACCTTAATTCGGACATTTCCAAAAGCCTGTCAACATTAACATCTAACTTGCTCCATGACAGATAGCTTGAAGGGATAAAACAAATCAGCTTTGCAGCCTCCCTTTGACCTTGCTGTTATCTATTGAAAATCTTGAAAAACTAGTTTCCGCGCACATTTTGAATACATGAAGATGCAATACCATGAGGTCCCCAATACATCAAAGCCATGAGTTCATGCTCCTTCTCGTGGCTCTCTTGCTTTTTATGCCCCTGTAGATTCCCTCCTACTCGGTTTGAACCTGTTTCTAATATCAGTTTTTTTCTCCTTTGAGGCTGGAACAACAATAAGAAAAAAAAATAACTGTGATTGGCTACTTTTCAGGAAATCCCGCCTCTGTAGAAAGAACTGCTTTCTTCATAGTTGGGACAATGTAGATAAAAGAGTTCTGACCGCACTATAGGCAAAATTTGAAGGAGCAATAATGGCGACACATGGAGCTTAAACACTTCAAGGGAAATTAGCCGCTATGCTACCATTGTCATAGACATTAGTAAATCAAAAGTAAAGAAACATAGACATCAGATCTCTAAAATCAAACCATTCTTTATGATTCTACCTTGTGGTAAGTAATTTTAATATTAAAGATTATATTTGAGATGGATAAAATAGTTTATTTGCATACTTATAGATAGTATAATGCATACAATTAACGCAAATATAAAGGCTATTTGTAAGACTACAGTACATCCATTTATAGTTAATACCAATTATGTAGCAGAAAAAAATATTAAGGTTGTTTAACTCACTTTTGATCATGTAAACAAAATATTATCATCAGCATTACAAATGAGTCAAAGGAATATGACTGAAACAGGCTCTAGATAAATAAAACACATTTCACATGGCTAACAGCAGAGCCTTTTAAGCCATAAGCTTTTTAATAATGGTTGTGTATTTTGTGAAATTATTACCAAAAGTTCAATTTGAAAAACTCCCAAAGAGAAGGAAGGCAATTAGAAGAGTTTATTGAAACAAGTTTTAAGTCTTTGGTGCTCAGGCTACGGCGGGGTGCAATGATTCTTGAATAGAATAGGAATAAAACCCCCTGGCCTGAAACTGGTGGTGGAACAGATGAATGTTGATTGGAATAAGGCACAGGTTCATATAAACCTCTATGATGAGCAAGCATGAGCGAAAAACTCCCCCATGGGAAGAAATCTCTGGCAGAACCAGGCTCAACATGGTGGTCTTCTGCCAGAGTGGCTGGGTTTTAAGTGTGTTTAAGGAATAGTTCCACAAGGAGCGGAGCAGCAAGGGAAGGAGCTAGAGGTTGCAAGATGGTGGAGAAGGGGAGGGAGGAGGGTTGAATGAGCATCATCAGAGTCGAAATCCGACATGCGATCCAACTCACAAAGATTGTTGGGTAGCAGTCTGCTGTGGATATGATAGTCTTTTTATACTGGACTCTTGATACTGATTGATTACAAGAAGGTGCAGTAGAACACTGATTGGTTGCTCCACAGAAGGATGAACTCCTGATTTTGTGAGGTAAGTTGTCCAGTTTATTCAGTTCAAAGTCTCCATTATTAGGTTTGTCACAGGTATGATTGTATTTTGAATGGGCTGCACTACTGGACGCCCCCACCAACCTTACTTTGTTGGTCTTCTGGAGGCAGAACTCTTATCTTTCTGCCTCTGGTTGAGGCTAGTAATGTTAGCAAAGTAGGAGAACCAAAATATTTAAGTAAGACTATAATTCTTGAAATAAGGGTAGGCTATCTGTTCTTTTGAAGCCGGTAAGACAATTGGCCAATGAAATATCCATTATCTTATTTGAAGTAGAGAGTATTTAATTATCTTACTTTAGTAGCAACATTACTCCTTCCATTGGCAGATTATCTTTATTACCTGTTCCTTGGAAAATACAGCATTTAAAATAAGTTTTTGCTTATTTTTAGATCAGTTTTTCTTTGCCATGACCAAGGCTAATAAAAGAGAGCATCAGTGTATAGCATCAGGTAGGGGAGGGTAAGAAAGTCTGGCCATTTAAGTACTAGGTTTGACATTTCATTAGAACAACATAAAAGGATCATTTAAGCATTTTGATTAAAAAAAAGAAGACTTTAGAGAACTCTTAAACCCTTTAACTATCCAATAGATAGCCAATACTCACTATTCTGTTCCCTTTGCTTTAGAAAATCTTTACAAAAAGCCTGACCTGCTCGTATGAACTTGTTTCACAGCTCCTATATTTATAATTCATTATCCAGCAGGTCGTCAGTCATTCTTTAGACTGACTCAGCTGTAGGAAGTTTCTGAATACACTTAAGACGTTACCTTTTTTGTTATTCAGTTTTATTATGGCATCTCTTTAAAACTCTATCTCCTTTCAAAGTCTGCTCCTGGAACAGTCAAAGGTGTGTTTTCAGCAGGAGGAGATGTGTGTGTGTGTGTGTGTGTGTGTGAGTGGGGGTGGGGGGTGAGGTGGGGGTGGGGGGGGTTATTGTGTGAAGAGGAAACGGAAAAAGCTGAGAGAGCAAAAGCAAAAAACGAATTATTTATCGCAGTATGATAAACAGGCAGGCACATAGGATGGAACAAATTTGAATGACAGGGCAACTGATTCCTCCTAATTGGTTTTGACTGTCTGTCTTTGAACTGCCGGTGTGATGCAGCTCTGTTTCTCGGCAAACGGCATATCTCCTGCAATC
The DNA here is from genome assembly GCA_034780135.1 of Jordanella pulchra. Classification (NCBI taxonomy): domain Eukaryota; kingdom Metazoa; phylum Chordata; class Actinopteri; order Cyprinodontiformes; family Cyprinodontidae; genus Jordanella; species Jordanella pulchra. Next base: position 15,039 of record JAUZNJ010119164.1, on the reverse strand, counting down.
TGAAGTGCTTCTTAAATTTCCGTACAAATATCAAACCTCTCCACACTGGATTAGTTGCAATTTAATGTGATTTGCACTGTTGGGGCTCAAGGGGTCCTTTTTTTCCCACTCATTTTTTGAAAAGGAGTAAAGCCAAATCATGCTTTGAGGTGCCTCTTTCAGCTCTATCTTCAGCATGAGAACACCAACACATACCACCCACATGTGTTTTTCCCCACCTGCAGTTCTAACTACTTGTACAAGAGAAAATAAACAAGAAAAAAAAAACTATCACAGGAATGTGATAACAGGCATTTTCAATGTGAATCTGTATTAATGGAGTTTTCTTAAAGGGAAGATGGCATCTGGAGATTAAACCGGTTCACAAAGTGCAATCTCTTGATCCAAGTGGAACTCACCAATGGAGCTTATTTGCATGACAAACGAATGGCATTATGTAGCTTTTTGGAGATTATTTTCCTGTTGTCGTCTTTGCATAAAAAATGAGCTGCTAAAGGTAGAGTCAATGTTTTAAGGGAGAGAGGAAGCACAATCAGTTCTTCTGTCAAAACCAGTATGCTTTGGAGAGGATTTGAGTCATTGTCTAAGATGGACTGAGGCCTGGACAGCATCCTCGTCTCTATCACGGTCGTAAGAGTGTCCAGCTCCTCCACCACTACATCACCGGCCCTACATCCCATACATTTCTCAAGGAAATCACATCTGATTCACATGTGTCTGACTGTGATTTTGAAAATACATGTAAAACTGTAAAAGGCATGTTTGCTTCACGTTTCAACATGTGATTCAGATGTGTATCACATGTTATCAAATGTGGCTCAAATGTGCATCACATGAAAATATGTCTCACATGTGATAGATATGTTTTCGCTTGTAATACACCTGTACCTTTAGCACTTGTGCTTCAAATGTGACTAAGATTTGAAAACATTTCAATCAAAAGTGAAAACATGTGAATCATCCATGTTAAAAGTACATGTAATGCAGATGTTTTCACATTCATCCTTGGTCCAAACACCTGTTTTAAGTTTATTAAGGGGACTGGAGAAATTAACTCCATACTAAGGAGGTAATTCAGATACTGGCTTCATGTGTGCTGGTATGTTAATTTTATCAAATCAACCTTAATCAGAAGCTCAGAAGTCCAAGGCCTACATCATTTTTGGCTTTCAGATGAGGCATCATAACCTTAGTTTACACAACTTCTGATCTTAGAAATGTAAAGAAAATCTGTCTCATAATTCTAAAATTCATTAAAATATAAATAACTTCATTTCCTAACTGACTTACAGTAAAACAGCAAGGCATAAGAATAAATTAATCTTAGACACTGAATCTTTAGTACATTCCGTGTAGACACCTAATTTCAATCATATTTCAGTTTAAAATGTTAAATCATCCATCCATCTTCTCCCGCTTCATCTGTCACAGTCACGGTTGGGCCGGTGCCTATCTTCGGCAGACTATGAGCGTAAGGCGGGGTACACCCAGGACTGGACACCAGTCTGTCACAGGGCAACACATAGACACACAAGGATGTAGAGCCATGCTCCCACACACTCACACCTAGGGACAATTGAGAGATGCCAATTGAGCTAACAGTCAGGTTTTTGGATTGTGGGAGGATTGTGGGAGGAGTACCCAGAGAGAACCCACGCATGCACGTGGGTCATCGTTATATATGACCCAAAGAGCTCATAACTGTTCAACATGTTCTGTTATGTATATTGATGGAAGGAAAAACTACAGTAATAGGAGGAAAGTAATAATATTGCTTTTAGTTGAAAATAATAGCTTTATTAAACAAATCCATGTATAATAATTTATGCATGTTTTTTTAAATAAAGCTATTTTATTTATGAAGGAAAAACTACAGTAATAGGAAAGTAATAATATCGCTTTTAGTTGAAAATAATAGCTTTATTAAACAAGTCTATGTATAATAATTTAACGTTTCTCAAACAAATGCAGTAAAGTAAGCAACTTCCCTGGTGTATTAAAAATAAAATTAAAAAACATTTTAGACTGCTCGACTCCATTCCTGTTTTTTACAAATCGATTTCAGTTTTAACAAAGATAAAATAATGACTTAAACTAACTAGTTTAATTTACTTTAAGAACACTTTGTTTAAGTTTTGCTTCCTAATTGCATTGAACGTTCATTAATGTAGAAAAAACTTTCCTATGTAATAAGAGAAAATATTACACTAATGATACCTGCATGTTTTTAATGAGTAAAATGGCATCCTTGGCCAAAGTTCCCCTTTTACTGAGCCTCTGTCACTTTAGACTAACTAGATCATCATCCTTTGACTGCAGTTTCCAGATAACTTTTAATCAGCCAAAAGCTCAAATCTGCAAATTCCTGTGCCTTTTACAAGAGAATATGTTTCCATTAACTTGTTCAATTGTTACCAGTTCTTGTAGAATAGATTACGATCAATTATCCTGGGAGAAGTGGTGAAGAACAGTCTTTTCAAAGACTTTGATATCATTTTCAAATATAAAGGTCCTTTACTCTTAATCCTCTTTTGTAGCTTTGGCTATCTTTTTTAAAGTTGCTGTCCTGCTGAAGGATAAGCCTCCATCCTGGTCATAAGTCTGTTACCGCTACTAACAGTTATTTTCTTTTCAGCATTGACCTCTATTTGGCTCCAGTCGATCATCCCTTCGACTCTACATAACTTATTTTTCATTCACACATCGTGGTTCTGTCCCCAACATGTAATTGGACTTTGACAAGATTCAACTATGGTTTAAAGACTTTTACCTTGTTTCAGAAAGATTATACATTTCTTTGGTGTTTCTTCATAAAATGCCTTATTTCTTCTGTTGCTACATTTTCACACCTATAAATCCTAGCTGCTCATTAATAGTTACTATGGACCTTTGTGCTACTTCTCTGATTAATGTTGCCCTGTCAAGTCAGTTTGGTCATATCTTAGTAAACTTGGCACATTGTTTTTTTTTATTGAATTACGTTTATTTCTTTAGAACCATTTAACAACATCTTATTTCAAGGATCTTTGCAGAGACGGCTAAATCAGATCAATAATCAAATTGGTTAAAAGTTTTCTATCCAAGGTAAAACTAGCTGATTGCATCGAGTCATTGACTTTGCAGGGAACACTGCTCCTGGATGAGAGAATGTAGTGACGGTATTTAGTTGTACTGCTGTTGACTCTACAGCAATCTTTCAATCAATTTCTCTCGCTGTCCCTGAAAATCCAGAGGACCCTGTTGCAGATGTTGTATGTAACTTTATCTGTACTTAATTCAAATTTAATTTCCATACGTGTCGTGATGACAGGGTTGTGTTATTTTAACTGCATTTTTTTTCAATTTTTGAAGTGCTTTGATTTGTGTTATGGTATTTGTGATCTGGTATTCCAATTAATAAAATTCTGATTTAAACCAGGGGTTTCCAGAGATTTCAACCTGGGACCCTACAAACAAACAACAGACAGGCAACCCCTTAGAAATGCATACAATTACATTTTTTTATATATAACAGCATCATTCATATTCTCATTTTTAATGTATTCCTCATTCAATCATGTGTTTTATAATTTATTGGTATATTTAATATTTGAATCATCTAGTACATGAATGTTACATCTATTTATGGTAAATGTATTTATTTTAGTCACATTTATGTATTTCATATTTTGACCCTCAATGTACAATAGCTCAGCAATGATTAGATTTATCTTGTGACCCCAGAATTGATGTCTCATACCCCCCCCCCCCAAAAAAATCCTCACCACCCATTGAGAGCTTGACTACTGACGATGACGCTGCATATTGCAATTGTTTGCACTGGAGTTTATGTCAGTATTTAAATAAAAAGGAATTGACCTCAAATGCTTGCCACCTTCTCAGGTTTTTGTTTGAAAAAATGTTGATAAAGAAGTTTAATTTCATTGCATTTTATAAACATTGGCGGCTTTGTGTTGATCTATCATCTCCGATCTTAAGAAAGCACATTGAAGTTTTACTTACAAAGAGGCTTAATGTTAAAATATCTAAGGGGAGTGAAAAGCTTTGCCAGACAGTTTTGGTTTTCACTCAAATAGTAGCCTTATGAATTTACCCTTACAGTTGTGTGCCTGTGACTCTAAAATGTCCTCCTTTTTGTATTACAGGAGTCCCACATGTGGTCCTCTCTGCAGGCGGGAGGGACTGTCTTCGTGCTGGAGACACCTGTTCCAGCGACGACACCTGCAGCCCTCGACTGCGCACCCTCAGGCAGTGCGTAGCGGGAGATGGCAGCATGAAACTGGGCCCTGGGGCGCGGAACCAGTGTGAGAATGCTATGACAGCGCTGCTGTCCACCCCACTCCATGGCTGCCAGTGTAAACGAGGGATGAAAAGGGAGAAGAACTGCCTAAGCATCTACTGGAGTCTTCACCAGTCTGTGCTGCATGGTGAGATTGGGACAGGCACACAGAAAATGTATGATTGAGTAGAGGGCGACGGCAGGTAGAGCATTTTATTGGGATTATAGTGTGCTGGCCTTCAAAGATGAATAAGGCAACCGCCTCCACACAGCTCAACAGCAGGTTCTAGGTTGAAATGAAAAGAATGATTATTATGTCAAAAATAGGTAAAACTAGAGCTCTGATTCCTTCGGAGCCTCCCACACACATTATATTTGATCACTTTTGTGCTTATTTCCAAGCTCTTCTTTGTTCTTCACTGAAGCCCATTATTTGTCATATGCTGACATTCAAACTGGAACATTTAGCAGACATTTTTACTTTGAGCACATAAGAAAGTACAGTTCAGTCACAAGTATGACAGGGTTGGATGTTTTATGAAAATCAAATGCAAATCGCAACGCTTAGATGAAACAAGTCTTTCAGCTGCACATTATTTGTTATTCTTACTGGACTGGTGGAAAAGTTTCTCCACTGTGTGCACAAATATCCAGTGTTGTACCCAGTGGTGGGTTTGAGGCCTAAGGATAGGGAGGTATGAGGCCCTCTTAAATAAGACGACAACAGACAAAACATAAGGTCCGTTAAACAGATACAGACATTTTAACAAAATATACAAACATTGTTTTGTTTTTTTTTACCTTTGTTCATTTTTTCCTCTCCCTTTCTCTTATTTTTTTTCTTAAACTTTGTATTTCTCTCTTTTTCTTCTGCTCCTGTACTGTCTTGCAGTCCCCCAGCGATACCCAACTGAATTACTGTGAATGATGAGTGTTTGTCGTAATTTCTTCTGCAACTTTAACTAGCATCTCTTTGTACCACACTAGAGAGACAGTTTAGAGCAATCAGAAAAATATTGTTCTATGCATCTTTGCAGCTTACATTTTTGGTTTCACATATGTTATTGTTTGTGGATTATTGTACTAAAATACTATTAATTCAATTTCCGAATAGCTTTATTATATTAACAAAGTCATGTTTTTTGGTGTATTGTTGCACTGGGACAAAATATCAGCTAAATTCATTCAGTTTAGTCACATCAGTGTGAGGGAAATTACTTCACTACAATAATGAACAGTCAGGTTGCTATGAAAGAGAAGCCGATTTGCCTAACATGTTGAAATGTTTAGCTTTTAGGCTAATGACCTTTTCTCGATGGCTTTGCTTCTGACTGAAGGATCCTAGAGATGAACAAAGTTAAGCTTGATCACCTTGGTCTTCCTTTGAGAATTTTTTCACATTGTATTACTAATGCAGGGCTTAATCAAAATGAGAAGCATTTTAATGTTGTTTCAATGGAAAGGAAAATGTGTAGATATTAACGCAAAACATTTCAGAGTAGGACTTTATGAGTAGAGGAGAAGCAAAAGCGACTCCTGTCAAAGGATGAACATCAACCCAACCTAATTCTGCAGGGTGTACAGGGGTGTACAGCAAAACACTATTAACAATTGATTTTTCTGATGAATGATTTTGCCAGAAGTCCTGCGTCAAAAGTGAAGCAACATGATGCAGTCTGTGTAGCGGTGTTTTTTAAGAACTAAGTGTGCTTTCTTATCATGCTGCCTAAGATCTCTTTCATGAATAAAAATTAGTATCAACTGTCCTTCAACTGTAACGTCTATACAATCCAGTCATAATTTGATGAAGATGACTTTATGCCGTTGTTTTTGCAAATATAAACACTCATCAAACTTTTTAGGTTATCACCCCATTCAGCCGTTCTGCATCGAGAAGAAGCTTTTTCTTAACCAAAAAACTGTGCTCGGAAAGAAGGATGTAATGGCAGAAAAGTGGAGGGAGTTACATGACCTCCTTGGTGGTAAAAACATCAGTGCACCAACTAGTCTGCTCTAGTGCAAGCTAATAGAATTGGTAAATACTGGTTCCTCATTTGAATATGTCTTGGCGTAATTATGAATAAGAAAACCACACTATTGAGTTGTTTATTTGGTATTTAGAACAGCTTTCACAATAATCTCTTTGAAACAAAGTATGTCTTTCTTTTTTTTTATTATGTATATTATGAAATCTCTCGGAAATACACTCTTGATACTGTCCAAGAGAAAACACGGGTGTAAAAGAAACCGATGCCCATTAATTAATCAATAGTGGATTGATAAGATCAGCTAACTATATATTAACTCATATCGATAGCTGGCATCTTCTTTGGTATGTAGTTCCTTCCGATCCTTCAGAGGATCGGAGCAGGACTCTATAGCTAGCCTAGGCCAGCCCCAGCCTCTCCTGGGCCTTTATTTAGCACTTTGTATGCAAGCCACGCTTTTCCAATCTACCACGATGCTTCTTAGTTTTTTCTGAGCTAACAGCGGCAAGCGGGAGCTAAAGAACCACTGTGGTTCTTTAGCTCCCGAGGGTGGCCACCTCTAAGCGTCCTTGTCCAGGTTCTGGTTATCTTTCAGCTGTTGTTCTCACACGGATTTCCCACTGCTCTTGTCTGAGCTCAGGAATGATGCCTTCCCTTACCTCTGTTGTCCGGATGAGTCGTCCCCCTGTTTTGGGCATTCTTACCTAAATTATTGCAGTGACATTGGAATGTTTACAGTTTCTACTTTCCAGCTCTGTGTTGTTGTAGGGCAAAGGTGTCTGCCTCCATAAATGGGAAGACCCACTTCTATGTAATAATAATATAATTTCTTATGCAACACAAACATAAGGATTTAAACTTTTGTCTTTGAATTCATAATAAATAACATACTTATGTGTAATAGATTAAATTCCTGTTCTGTTCTGTTGTTCTTATTGATGATATAATCAAAAGATGCCTTCTGGTTTATTTAACAAATAGACATCAACAAGAGTAATAACTAACAAAGCAAATAATTTGTGGATTATGTTTCTATATAGGGTAGAATGTCTCAATATCAAATTAATCTTTCTATTTTTTTTCATGACATGAAAATAGATGCATCAAGAAATAATCCTTAGAATATTTTTTTTCTCAGGCTTCCCAGCCAATAGTTACGTCTTGCTTGTGTCTGTCCATGCATCAGTTTGCATGCTGGGCATGAGGGATTGCTGCAAAGTCAGTGACATTATACAAATGACGGTCCACTGTCACTGCATGCTCATCCAGGATGAGTAAATTCTGTAAGTTAATGACTCAATGCAATCTGCTAGAGTTCCTTAAATGGAAAACATTTTTACCAATCTGTCTGTATGATTTAACTGAATTGCTTCTTGAAATGTCATGTAAATTAATGCAGTAGTTAAGCTGAAATGAAACTGAATCAAATCTTAAAATAGATAAAAACAAACTGTGATCAGCCAAATGATTAGAAGAGTAATCATTTTTTAAAAAGTGAAAGATGCAGCATAGAAAACCTCTTTTGATGTTGAAATCCTGTTGAAAGGTGGTTACGGTTGATTTGATGAGTTATGTTTAATATCAGGTTAGGACAGAAATGTTGGTTGATGAAAGACAATATATAGTCACTGAGCTAAATAAAGATGAGGACTGTCCAACTTTAAATACATTTTTTTTAATGATTCACGTTGATGTTCATTGTTCTAATGAACTCTTAATGTTGCTGTAGTAAGTCTTCGTACACATATGATTTTAGTTTTAAAATATTTTATGGAAATGGTCTGATTGTTCTTTAATGGAGAAAATTTTCTTTTCAATCCAAAGAAAATGTCTAACTTTGTTAAAACGTCAATGTACTCGTTGTATTATTTCATATTAGGAAATAAAGATATCAGCAAAATTATTGTTTTTTAATATTTTTTATGAATTTCTATATTTATCAACCATCGATGTTTTGTGTTTTTTTGTGTTTGGCAGGACTGAGCCTTGTTGAGAGCTACCCATATGAGCCAGAGGAAAGGGGCTCTGACTACGTTCGCTTGGCTTCCATCGCTGCAGGTAAATGTAACGCAAATTATTATCATGCTGCCTTACTAGGACACCTCTTAAAGAACAATATTATAACAAACAATATTTATGTCAAAGTAAACAGTAAACAGACAGTAAACTAACCCACTAGACAACACTGCTTTACAAACACAATATCATTGGTTACCTTACAACCACTAACTTGGTTGCCTTTCATGTCGTTTTATGTAACAGTTACCTAACTGGTGTCTCTAAAGTTCTTTCAAACTAAAGTATTATTAAAGAATTTGGGAAGCACCATAAGGGGTGGACTGAGGCTGGAATCAGTGCGTCAAGTGTCACTTCAGACAGATCAGTCCTACACATGAGTCACAAATGTTGAATTTCTCATGTAGAGTCACGCCTAAAACAGAAAAATCCCCATCAGAACCATCTTATGTGGACTAGGATTTTTTTTTTAAATACAAGCTTTTTGGAGATGCTGATTTCATTTTCTAGCAGAGCTAGACACCTGACCCCTCTCCCAAAGATTCCAAAGGCTGGTTGCATAACCATGTACAGTGTTTTATCAGTGTTTTAAAAGCCATTAAACTGTCCTGAACTGAACAGCAGAGGGAATCTATGACCGTAGTGTCATTATTACACCTCAGCAGGGCATCATGCTGATTGCCTTGATGCATTAATCCCCGGAAAGAGATGTAGGCAAAATTGAGTCAATAGAAAAGAACATAACTTTTAGAAGTGTGACATTTCTATTAAAATGTTCTCTTTTTAATAATATGTTATATTCTAATTTTCTGACTCATTAAATTATTCGGAAGCCGTAATCAGTAAAATCAAAAGTAGTAAGTGCTTATTTGTGAAGGTTCCACAGTCATCCAGGTCATGGTCAAGCTTGGAAAGTTTAGTTTAGGCAACTGTATGTGCGGTTTTGTAGAAGACGTTTCACCTCTCATCCAGGGGCTTCTTCGGTTTTAACTGATGCTGGAGAGCACTGAGATACATATACTGTAGGTGTGTCAAAAGAATTAGGGGAGGGGAAGAGAAGAAGCAAAAGGTGTTTCTGATCCCTTTAACATAATGGCCAATAGAGATCACCTGGGGGGCGTTGATGGTTATTAGTGGGGTTCTGGTGAGTCGTTAACCCTTTCATCCGAGTTGCTTCTGTCACATTCCTCATTAAAATGTGAGTCAGGCAAGGGCAGGTGTGAGGTGAATCCTTTGGGTATAGTTCCTAAAGTGCTTTGTATGTGGGTGACAAGTTATGTCTGAGACCAGCTCCTTTGTTAAGGAATGGATTTTCCAGTTTAACAAAGAAGATCTGAAATTTTAGAAATTCTACCCAAACAATTTACTTCACACCTGCCCTCACCTGACTCACACTTTAAAGAGGCATTTGACAAAAACCACTATGACGAGGGAGTTAACAACCCATCAGAATCCCCCAGGTGAACTCTATTGGCCATTATTTTGGAGGGATCAGAACCACCATTTCTTTCTTTTCTCTTCCTCCTCTAATTATTTTGTCACACTTACAGTATATTTATCTCAGTGCTCTCTGGATTTAGTTACAACTTAGGAAGCCGCTTGGATGAGAGGTGAAATGTCGTCTAGAAAACTTCACATCCAGTTGCCTAAACTGAACTTTCCAAGCTTAGTAAGTGCTTGAACACATTACTGTATGTTTAATGTAATGAATCGATATGCATTCAACTTTTTTTAATATTGACCATTTTTTAAGATATTCTAAAATTTAGATTGTAAGCAATGCTACTTTCAATGGATTTTCAAATGGCTTTGAACTGTTTTCATTTTCTACATATTACCTTGTGTCTATAAACACTTTAATAAAAGTTATTAAAAATTGTAATGTGAGGAAATCAGGACAGCTATCAGGAATAGACACACTCTACAGCTAGTCTCAGTTAAAGCAGTTGTTATTCTTCACCTTTTGACAGAACATAGCAGTGGATATACGGGTGGCTTTGAAAAGTGTTTGATGAGGTACGGACTTCACACTCCTTTTGTCTTGCCTCTGAGCCTGTGGGCAAGCCTTTGGGCAGGTATGTGTGGCTGTTTGCCCCCGAGGCATAGTTTAATTACCTATTTACTTTAATGCAGCAGAAAACAAAGAAACTGGGTTGGAGATGGAAAGAAAGAGGCAGTGTAAAGAGAAAAATAAAGCAGCAAATGCACATTAGGTTAGAAGGAGAAACAGAAATAGGAAGACAGCTATTTACTTTTTCAAAAACATTTTTTCTTGCCATGGAAGAGGCCATGAAGTGTTCTGCTTTTGTCTGACCTTAGTTGAACTCTGGATGAGTGAAGTTGAGACAGAGTGTGTGAAGTCTGTTTTAAATAAGATAACTATGAGAGAAAACATTCCTTTATCTCATGTTGCACAAGAGTTTCAAATAAAGGATACCAGAGTGAGAGGAGTCTACAGTCATGCCAAAAGTTTGGAGAATGATTCAAATGTTAATATTTACAATGTCTACTGCTTCAGTTTATATAACAGCCATTTGCATATAATCCAGAATGTTATCAAGAGTGACCATCGTAACAGCAATTAATTGCAAAGTCAATATTTGCCTAGAAAATGAACGTTATCCCCCAAAACACATTTCAACTTAATTGCAGCCCTGCCTTAAAAGGACCATCTAACATCGTTTCAGTGATTGCTCCAGTAACACAGGTGTGCGTGGTGATGAGGACAGGGCTCGAGATCAGTCTGTCATGATTAAGTAAGAATGACACCACTTGACACTTTAAAAAGAGGCTGGAGCTTGGCATCGTTTCTCTTCTGTGAACCATGGTTATCTCTAAAGAAACACGTGCAGTCATCATTGCACTGCACAAAAATGGCCTAACAGGAAAGAGAATCGCAGCTAGAAAGATTGCACCTCAGTCAACAATCTAACGCATCATCAAGAACTTCAAGGAGAGAGGTTCCATTGTTGCCAAAAAGGCTCCAGGACGCCCAAGAAAGACCAGCAAGCACCAGGACCCAGGCTAACAACAGTGCAGAGCTTGCTCAGCCTCTCCACGTTTTTTTAGGACTAATGTCTCAGCAGGACCTTGAAAAGCTAATAATGTGTTTATCTTTATAACCGGAACGGTGTCTTTACAGCTCTGATTAAAATATGAAACTAAATGAGAATGCTAGGTGCAAGAATGGGACACCAAGTGCAGAAATTCAAGACAGTGAAAACAGAACTCTGACAAACCTTTAAAAGTTGTAACAGCTACACTGTGAAGCGCAAAATTATCTGAGGCGTTTAATGAGCATTTTGCTTGATCAGCAAACATTAGGCAAAGACAGTTGGATTTTCTTTTCTCCACATCAAGTAAGTAAGGTTATTTCAAGACAGAATCAGACAAACTGACCTTAAGCTAGCGCCATAGACAGAAGAGGAAAAATTATGGACACAGACTGTGATCGGAGTTGTCTGATGACTTTCACAGCTACGAAAGCAAAAGAATTGTTTTTGGATAATATCTGGATTTCTTTTCAAATGGGTTTTTGTATGGTTTGGATAACTGAAGACATATTCAGTTTAAGATATTCTCACCCAGCTGTTGGAGCTGCACTGATATTGATGCTTTTAAAACAGCTATGCTGCTTAAATCAAGTGATGAGGAATTCAATATGTGAAGTGCACATTTCCTTAAAGATGCTAAAATTTATTCATGACTGTGTTTTCCCTTTCTGGGTTACTTTATTACTTGAACCAAAGTCATAGAGCATTTTTAAATGGTCCCTTATTCATGGGTCACCACAGCATCGTATTATAACTTCCCCACAGATTTGGCAAAGTTTTTACACTGAACAATATCCAGGATACAAACCCAGGTCAAAGTCCTACACCACAAGAACACAGAGGGACTTATTACTATAAGCTTAACACTATTAGTGTTAAAGACTTAATGCTACATTTACTCAATGTTTTTAACAGTTTTTATTAATTAGGATCAGCAATCCTAAACTGCCACTGTTGGGATGGTACTGACACTCGACAATGATTTGTAGCTTCATTGTTTGTATCAATGGCTTTTTCCCTTTACTGAACTGCTCGTCTCAAAACTGTTTCTAACTTCAATGCCCTGCTTTCTACCTGGAATATTTTAATTTAGCCATGGAATTACAGTAAGCAGAGCTTATTTCTACCAACTGTTCATTTTTTTTATTAAACAAAACTGTCAGCAGAAAAGAAAACAGTAACTATGAAAACATATTCATGTATTCCAAAAATACTGTTTTAAATTACTAGAAAATAGATTGAACACTGAAGATCAAGCTGCACACATTGTAGGTTTTATTTTTTTCACACCTTTATCTTTGTTACTTTGTTTTCCCATCAAGCACTTTAATTCAGTCTGTGTGTGAACAGTGGTATAAAGCAAAACCTAACTTGAACTCACTGTTAAGGGGCTCAAAACTAGAAGCAAGGTATTTTCAGTGCTGGTTCTTACACAAATGGTGTAAAAAGTCAGAAAGCGGTGTCTCTGTGATGCATCAAGACATGTCTGGCATTTGTTAAGGCTGCAAATGCACAAGAAAGCGTGAGACCTAAATCGGATAACTAAATTGTGTAAAATATTATAAAGATATCTTATTTTTATTCTTTTAAGATCAGTTAAAGTAATAATTTTTCATCCTTATTTCTAAACTTTTTGATGTATGTGTGAAATTTTAATTTATTAACATTTCTAGAAGTCATAAGCTTATGGTATATAAATAGTTACATAAACATACTTAACTTTATTTATGTAGCAATAATTCATTATGACAATGTAATATCAAGGCCCTTTACAGGAACAATTAACACAGATCATCCAGTCACATTGGTTCAAAGTTTTGCATCTAAGGAAAACCAGTTGATTGCTTTCATTCATTAACTTAGCAGAAAACCTCATCCTAGATGACCATGTCGTGACGGTGGACATTTGCTTACAATCCCCGAGCACATATGCAGCAGAAGTACAGAGGAATACTCTTTTAACAGTAAGACACCAGGAGCAGAACCAGCACCATAAGGTGTATCTGACTAGAAAAGAAATAGTTAGGCTTAACTTTTATAATATAGGAACTGAAGTAATGTACTGTAATTACACACTGCAATGAAAGTTAGTAAAATTTATTCAAGAAAGTCAACTCGGCTTCATTCACAGAAAGCAGACATCAAGCCCCATCGGATTCCTAATGCCCCTAATCACCAAGAGTGGCAAAGATGGCGCTTCAGAGAAATAAGATGATTATAACTAGTGGGGCCTGGGTGATCGTGCAGCCATGTCACTAGATTACTATGGAAGAAAAAAAATATCTGAATTTTTAAAAATCTTTTTACACTTTTTAATTTATTAAGACACATGAATTATGTATATGACTATACTAAGAGGTTTTTTTTTGGTTGTTTTTAAAAAATATTTTCAAGACAGAAATCGTTGATGAAACATGACTGAAATCATAGATGGTGTTCTCACAGCACAGTTATTAAATTTTATGTGCTTTTTTCCGGTTCTTCATAGCCTTGCCTCAATGGAGCTAAAGGATTTCCATTATTGAGGTTTATGTTGACAAACTGAAAAGGACATGTTAGATTTTTGAATATATTTGTCAGCCATTTCTCATCTTAAACAACAGAAAAAGGTATGGTTGGATCAAGTCTTCTTTCAGTTTTTGCATGTTGACACATTTTAAAAGTTGTGTGAATATTAATTCATCCTTGAAAAACAACAAATACTGAAGTCTCACACTCACAGAGATGAGAACGTTTTAATGGTTCACTGTTCAAAGCAGCAAATAATTAAGCAATATTGCAAAATTTAAATAGTGTCTACAGAAACACATTTACTGCAACTTTCAGTGTCCTATTGAACCTACTATCCACCATATGGTAACAGTACCTGGAATAAGGTTGATAAACTTAAAGACAGAAATTAGCAACTTCAATCCTGAAGTTACTCTAATCATTGAGTTCTACCCCTTCTGTGAGGAACGCACATGGAGTAACACTTCACCCTAAACTTTACCTCATTGAAATCTGTAATATATTTTAATTATTTCCAAAACATTCTTGAAACACAATTTTACAAAGAATGCTCTTGTCACACACACTCCATTGAGTCATCCCTTCCTCTAAAAAAATGGAATTAATTGTTGCTTAAGGCAGCAGAGAAAAATAAATTAACTCTCCTTTCCATAGGCTATCTTCTCATATTATAATCCATGCAAAGAAATAAAATAAAGTGTGTTTGGCCAATTGTTTTTTTTGGTTTTTTTTTGTTGGAATATTGCTTTGGGCAAAATGGCGCAATGTTAAAAGGCCTGCTTCTTGATTTAAATTGTTCCACTTTTAAACAAAAAGAATGGATTTGTTGGGTAAGCAATATACAGTATGAGTTCTTCCCTCCAGAAACTTTCCAAGTTCTTTTTTTAAAATGCTTAACTGGTTATCCAGTATTTCTGGCCTTAATCAATTCAAATTTGTAGAATAAAGACATTTTGGCAGTTATGGAGTTTAGCAATTTCGAGGGATCCACTGCTGGTTAAGCATGTTGGCTTAAATATTTTGTAATTTCACTCTTAATTTAAAAAAATTGCTGTTTGTGATACCTAAAGACTTAAAATTATTTTTAAAATGATATATCCGTTGTTACATTTTTCACATATCGTCACCTTCTTAAAATAATTGCCTAAGTCATTTTTTGCAATTTTTCAGGAAACACAAAAAACTGAACTGG
>JAUZNJ010119153.1:0-19291 GCA_034780135.1 Jordanella pulchra | reverse complement strand
CAATGTTGCTGAACCTAGACCTGACCAACTGCAGCAACCCCAGATCATAGCACTGCCCCACAGGCTTGTACAGTAGGTACTAGACTTAATGGGTGCATCACTTCACTTGCCTCTCTTCTTACCCTGATGCGCCCATCACTCTGGAACAGGGTAAATCTGGACTCATCAGACCACATGCCCCTCTTCCATTCCTCCAGAGTCCAATCTTTATGCTTCCTAGCAAACTGGAGCCTTTTTGTCTGGTTAGCCTCACTGATTAGAGGTTTTCTTAAGGCTACACAGCTGTTATTTAAAGGTGACGTCATCTCCATACCTTAGCAAACATCATTTATAGGCTGCTCTGCAGCCAATAACTTGAGAAATAAAGATGTGATCTGATCTTCTATCAATTTCACACACAGGAAAAAACAGAAATGCAATACAACAGACACTGATAGTGAATCATTTCATGCATCCATATTAATGAGGAAAACCCACTGAGAATGTAAAACCAAGCCAAATCTAATTCTGTACTTAAAAAGGAGAGATCAACACACACTAAGCATTTATGTCATCTAGCAAGGGTTCAAGAGGACTGCAGATCTGCACATTTTAGGTGGGTGGTCAGTAGAGAAAGCTACTTTGGTGTTACTTGTCTCTCCTTCAAAAGGGAACTCTGGGGATGCTGTCTCTTTTTGACAGCAGGACAGTCTCTAGTCTTCAGTAATGCTTTGATTGGAGCTGTAAATTGACAGATTCTGTGCTGCTTTTTGTAACTAAATATTCCTTTCCAAAAATTTTGTGTCATTTTTCTGAACATTTGTGGATCTTCTTTTCTCTGAAAAGTTAAAGAAAGAAAATCTAAGCAAGTCTTAATGTATCTGTGTTTGTCTAGGATTTATTTGCAGTACATGGATGCTCTTGGCTATAGGCTCTTTGCTCATCAGCTGCTCTAGAATATCATGACTTATGAAACGTTGGACAAGTTATGACCCCAAATTC
Source organism: Jordanella pulchra (assembly GCA_034780135.1). Taxonomy (NCBI): domain Eukaryota; kingdom Metazoa; phylum Chordata; class Actinopteri; order Cyprinodontiformes; family Cyprinodontidae; genus Jordanella; species Jordanella pulchra. The sequence goes on along the minus strand of JAUZNJ010119153.1, from coordinate 18,310 downwards.
AATGAGACAACCAACGTTAGACAAAATTCCATGAAAGTAATGGCATAAGATAAAAGGAAAAGTATTTACATATCCTGACTTTTTTAACATGTTAAACATTACATTTAATAACTATCTGATTCTGTTTGCATTTATACTATTCCCCTTGAGTCAGATCCATGTAGAACCTTCAAACGTCCGTGCCATCCTATCAGCTCGCTCACTCATACAATAAACTGTAATATTGCATGATTTTTTAAATATCTCGAACTTGCTAAATTTTCAATTGATTTTCGAACAGTTTGTTATAAACATCAAAGGTGTAGTTACGACACTAAACAATTATAAATAATTTTAACCATAGGGCTTTTATATAGAAACAGCAAACACACAACATGAATTAATTTTAAATAATGTATAATATTGCCTATTATAATGCACATTGAGCAACTGTGATTGCTGCATCCGTGGGCTGGATAAAAGTCTGGCATTTTGTCAAAATCCTGTACAAATGATAATGCAAGATGTAACAAAGCAATCCCATTAGAAATCATTTCAGTTAGATAATATACCATTCTACTGGACAGAAAGAGCGACCACGGCTCTCCTGCTGATGTGAAACTGCTGGTCAAACTCCACCCCTACCTCGGGGGATGGGTTTGCATCCTTCGATATATGACCAGCAGTGGGACTTAACCTTTAATACTGGGTCTCATTCACAGTTTAAATCTGGTTTACATCTCCTGATTAGGCAAGTATAAATGAATAAGAAAAGAAAAACGATGGACAGAAGCTCTGTCTGTTGGGTCCAACTAAACTGCACATTTCCTGAACTGATAGCAGCTTGTTCAGCAAAGGAAATTTGCAGCTATAGTTTTGGGAAACGCTCCCCAGCCAAACATCACTGAGATTGCAATCTAGACCAAAGACAAGTTTGTCTCAAAATCGCTGTTGGTTTCAGTAAAACCTAGCTGCTCCTAGCCTTGACAACTTGCCAAAGTAACTTAGGTTAGCTAGCCTAGCACAATAACGTTTTATAAAGCTGCACTTCAAACAGATTCAACCACCCAAATCTATAACCACAGTAATATTGTGTGTAAGAAACCAAACTGTGTGTAAATCTCTGATGTTTGTGGCGAGATCTGAGTATTTGGGTATGTTCAGATCACTCAGCTCCTATTCCATTCAATACATCCGGTCCAGACTGCTGACTGTGGTAAGATGGTTGGTTGGTTGGAGTGTGTGCCGTGAGACATCTAGCCTTTACTATGGCCATTTCTCAATATGCGTATTTCTGCATTCTCGTGCGCTCGTGAAACGTCATCAACCTCGGCCCGAGTACTGTTCCAATTCACAAGAACACAAGACAGAGAACGGAGAAATTCCCCGGATGTTGTTCTCGCTCCTCCCTCTTTACCGAACATGCATCAGAGCAGACTTGATGCGTTCTAAGGCTGCCAGTTTTACCGGCATGTACTGCGGCAGCAGCAGCTTCCGGAGCTGCGCTAACAGGGCTTAGAGTATTAAGCTAAAAGTAAATTTTTCTGTTGCCATTGTTCCACAAAAGTATGTTTTAAGATAATTTGAGGTGAGAATATTATACTTCTGAGCTTCACTAGGTGGCCCATTTACTGATTTAGTGCATAGGTTTTAAATGAGAGAACCGTAGTGACCAGTAGAGCTCCGATGCTACCCATAGCCACAGCTAACGTTAGCCCGTCTGCAGCAGCCCTCTCTCGGCATAGCTGTGTGTGAAGTACCTGTGGCTCTGATCACGTTTTTTTTTGTTTTGTTTTATTCGGTAAAAGGTCAATTTTATTTGTGTTTATCTGTGTGTGTTGACCATCATTCCTAAAATAATTTATCATATCTAGAGATTATTAACAATAGGAGTTTAAATTCAGCTCCAGATGAGCTTTTAATGCGGTGACGTCACAAGTACGCTTCTGTTCCAATTGACACAGATCTATCTTGCATGCTCGCGTTCTTCCCGAGTCCATACTTTTGGCGTTCTTGTGGAGAACGTACTTGGCGAGAACACGAGTCCATACTTGTGTTCTTGAGTACTGAGAAACGCCCTATGTATATCCATGGTTGTGCGCTATACCACTACACCAATGCTGCACCCGGGCCCCATCAATAAAGCAAGTGGACTTTTTGAGCCAATTACATGAATGGAAGGTGTGGATAAAGCTTGACTGATAGGGAGCGCTCATCCTACTTTAACAGCTGTCCCGGAGTCAAATCTAAACCAAACTCAACAGGTTGTTTTGTAGCCTGGAAGGTGGAGAAAACAAACATACCAAGCTGCAACCAGTAATACTACTATTTGATTTGTTTTATAGCCGAACTGCTAAGCTATTAGCTCTAGGACCTATATTTTTTTTAGATAGCAAAAAACTGAATTTGTGGCAATTTTCTCATTATGGACTGTTTTATTATGAATGTACTGGATTACTTTTTATCTGTGGACCCTTACAGACAAGTGGAATATAAACAATCGGAGATTGGACATATAATGAGGCCCTAGTGTGTCTTCAAAGGTAGGAAACAACAGTCATATGTTAATAATTATAATTTGATATACTGATATATCTTTATTAATTGTGCTCTGGTGCTTGTGATTTCCATAAAATGAACTTGGTGGTTGAATTGTGGGGAGTCTAAGATTTGTAATGATGTATGACATGTCTATATTGATAAAGGTTTAACCATAGTCATTTTCTTGCGCATTGTGATATTTAATAGAAAAATACCAAACAGCGACCTGGTTGGTTTTATGTTAAATATACAGTTTTAGCCGTTCACCTTTCAACGTTCCTATCTAGCACTTAGAAGGTATATGGTTTTTCAGAATTCTTTGTGTAAAAAAAGAAAAAAAAAAAAGAATTCTTTGTGTGACAGGACATTTGACAGAGCCACCTTACAGTTGGCCATAGTTATTATTTTTCAGGTGTACTCTTTGTTTGAGAAATTAAAATCTGCACATGTTATACCTGCTTTATCTAGCCATTACCTACATTTATGTAACTTCCGTTTTTTGTTCTGTCATGGAAGGCTGTAGCCCCAGTTTTAACTCGCATTATTCATGTGCGTTTCTGTCCAGTAAAGGCATCTGTAAGGCTAAAGGCTGTCCAAATTCAGCACAGCAATCCAGACCTTTTTTTCTTCACACAGTAGTATTCTTACTACTCACCCCGTAAAAGGTGAAGGAATATAAGTTTAGAACAAGAGCTAGGAGCTACAACATTTGGTTGTAGCTCCTGCCCGATTTGGTTTTAGCCAAGTCCCAAGGAGACACATGTAAACAGATCAACACCAGTTCTCTCTGAAATGGCTTGTAAGAGCTTTCTGATGGGGTCATACAGCCCTGACTTTACTACTAACTTCCCTGCGCCCAACCCAGAATGAATGTTAGACAGAACGGTGGGGTCCAAGGAGCCTCACAGTCTCTACACACACTTTCATGCATAAGAGATTACATGAGTCAATTGGTGAGAACACTGCAAAGCTTATCTTGGATTAATAAACAAAAGGAGAGGGATGCAACTATTACTAGAACAGATTTGATCCACATAAAGCCAGGGGTCACATGCTGGCTGCTTAAGATATATTCACATAACGTCTACCATGAAGCTTATGTTTTTATCTTTCTGAGAGCAAATATATGATGAGCACATCTGCAGCAGTGCTGAGATCTTTAACCTCTGTTGTAATGGCTATCATGATGGCTGAGAGGTGGAGATGAAAGGAAGGAGCAGTGGACATAGGGGAGATACATACCTGATACCTTCCGTTGCCGTAGATGAGGTCAAGATAAGAAACATTGGAGACAAAACCAATAAGGAGAACGGATGGAAGGTAGTGAAGATGTCAGGGTGAGACTGAAGATATTAGAGGAATACATTTAAGGGGATTACTGATGTGAATGAGAAGGAGTGGCTGAAAAGAGGGGATGAGATGCACCACAAAAATGGGGAAGGTATGTAAGAAGGAAAAGACAGATGATGAGAAGATGGAAGACAGCAAAACCAGAGATACAATGGTTCAAGTAAGAACTGAAAATCAAAAGGAAAGAGAAAAAAGGTAGGAGAAACCAAGAAAAGGACAAAGCCCTAACAGAACAGGGAAGAGGGCTGAGTGTGGGGGGTAAAAAGTCAGTTCCAGTTTACTACAGCAAGTTTTAGAGGCCATTGCAGAAATATAGTCTGAGTTGGGATTAAGAACAGACTGGTCCAGCATGGCACACCAACACTTTAACCTTGAGCTTCTCAATGGTTCAGCTCATGAGCTGGAACTGATTAACTCTTTGTTCTGAGCTTCCCCTGTAGTCATAATTAAAAACTGATGCAGGTTCCCCGATATTCAGATCATAAACAGCCAAATTGATATTTAAATTCAGGGTAATTCTCATCAGGATACAGACTTTGGACATTTTGGATTTGGACATTTTGAATTGTTCAAAGAGTTGTGAGGTAGAGTCCAAGTGGTTAAAAATGGAGAAACTGGCCTATTGCTCTCTTCACCACAATAACAAGTATCTGGTGTAATGAGCATGGTCAAGACGACTAAAGCTGGGATCCTGTGATTTTAGTCAATAACTTAAAAGATGTTTTTATATCTTTCATTGAGATTTAAGGCTTGACTGGTTTAAATAGATTTCTATAAGAATGTATTTGTTCCAGATTCTCAGAAAAGTATTCACACCCTTGGACCTCTTCATCATTTGTTAGGTTTTAATGAAATGTTGAATTGAAGTTTGTTGCTAGTTTTGCTATGGCCAAGGACAAAGCAAGAACTACTTATAATAAGAAGTAAGAGTAATATATGTTTTTTATTATTGACTGTGATTAAAAATGGTCAAAGTCTCCAATAATCTGACTTTATAAAGTCATGTAGCAGACAGCAAACACGGTGGAGAAGGTGGTCTGATCAGATGGGATCAGGTGCCTCACCCATGAAACAGAGCACAGCTTTTATGCTGTAAGGTGGCGGTAGGGAAAAAGTCGTGAGACTTATAACCTGCGCACACATGTGACGTGTTACTGCATATCAGTCCTTCATGCATGCTAATTTGCATGAGCTGGGCACAGTTGGAGGTGATGGTGTGACTGTCTAATCCCAGCTTATAAATGAATATGTAAATTAGTATAAATACCTGAAAGATCCTATGACATCCCTAACGATTTGTGACCTTAAACTCTTTAGAAACATCTACAGGCTCTGCTCATCTTTTCATTCTATAGCCTCTTTTAAAATGAAATTAGCAGGTCAACCTGGGTTTTTCAAATACGGATCGACCTGCTAGCAATCGAAATTTGGCTCCCTTTCCACTGTCAAAAAAAGCTGAGTCTGACACCTGCTGGCAAGCTGCGTAGCCTCTATGCCTCTGCCACTGTGTGTCTTTTGACACCATGTCACTGGATTAGTGTTGATGATGTCACCAGTGTGACAGAAATCAGAGAGGTAAACAATGGAGAGCAACATGTAAGGTAGCCAGGGCGTATGCGTGTTCTTTTTTTATTTCAACATTTTATCTGTCCAAATCTCTTTCTCCAGTGCTTCGCCATGTCTATGGAATGTAAACAGAGTTCTTTCAGCTTGTTAGATCAACTGGCGTATTGTGTTGACATCCCTACATTGCACCCAATGGTATCACGTAAATTAGCGGGTCGACCCAGCTCTGCTGTGCGGTTTAAAATCGCTCTGATGAACCGAGCCGTTTGAAGGCGATTTTAATCTGGGTAGCTTGCCGAAATTCTTTGACCTGGTTTGACATGGGTCGGTGAGCTGTTTCCACTGCCACTAAAAGCCGATTGTTTCTGGGTTTAAACAGGTTTAAACGAAAGGGATATAAGTCACTATCTTACATATTCCGCTGTTTTTGGTACAGAGAACAACCATACTGAAGCTAGAAGTACTTTAGAGATGTTAATGAAAAGAACCTAAGAATAGGGATGAAACATGCACAGACTAGAGTAAAGGATAGGGCTAGTGAACTGAACTTAGGCAGCTTCTCTCTTTATTTATCTACCTGAGATGACCTTTGATACACAGAGAGGATTCTCTTATAATCATTTCGACTGATTATTGCTGTTTTATCCAGTGTTCGCATGCTTTAATTTCGTTGCCATGAAGTCTTTCTGATTTCATGTTAATTGATCTAATTTCACTAATCCAAGCATGTTATTTTACAGAAAAACATGACAGCTAGCAAAGACAACTGCTGATGTGATAGATGACAATCAGAGTCTCTGATACTTTAGCCTCCACCATAAACTCCTGCTGAACTGCTTGGTGCTGTCCATATAACTAAGACTGAATGCTTGTTTACATTAATCATGCTGCAAAACCCCAATCTGCTCCACTTCCATCAGAAAACCGAACATTTCCCGCTGAATTGGACTTGGACATAGATAATAACTGCCTTAGCTGAAGCTTTTCTGACAGACATGTTGTAGAGTTTGAGGAGCAGACGGTGACTGATGATTCTAGGACTGGAGAAAGGAAAGGAGCATATTTATTGGCTCTAATAACCTTCCTAACACAGAGGGGTTTGAATAAACGCTCTCCGGCAGCACGAGGTTGGCTTCTCCCTGTAATTCCTCACCCTTATGCATTACTGTTGCTTTGAGTAGTTTATTCTGGTAGCTCTGATGACCTCTAGACTGGATGGAAGTATGAAGGATTCCGTCAGGTTGAGCTTGTGAGCCTAGGAGCCTATTGACTCCATCACCACCCGTTGATTTCCACTCACTGACTGAGAAATACATCATCTTCATTCTGGTGAGAAAAAATCTATTCAATTCAAAAAATACTTTATTTATCCCAAAAGGAAATTAAACGTTGTAGTAACCCATTTTTTGTTTTCTCTTAACCACTTGTTGTAGGTGTTGATAGCTGCAGACAGGAAGAATCTTCTGTAATGGTCTGTCTGGTAAAGCCTCTAACTAAAAACACTAACCCCGTCATCAACCCTTGATAATGATGTCTGTGTACAAAGCAGCATCATAAGAATGCTAATATTGTGTCTGATGGCAGAAGAGGTTGGTGTGAGTATCAGCCAGAGTGCTGCTCATATTATTAGATAAACATCGTCATTACAGGGCTGCTGCTCTGTTCTGCAGAGATTTCTGCAGGGGCTTCGCTCATAAAAATACCTATCAAATAGCTCTGGTGTCACTTTACAAGGATCCAGGATAAAGGTTAAAGCGAAAATAATATGTGATTGTGGGGACATCAGTATGCAGATGGAGAACCTGCTGGATGAGCTGTACCATCGCTTTTATTGTTTTGGGAAAGAAGGGGGAGGAAAGCTGGCATAAAAGGCTAGATCTATGAAAGAGGTTTTGCAGCTTAGAGGTCCTGGCTGTGTGTGGATTAGAAATGCTCAGCTAAATGTATTAGATTAAGGCCACACGGCTTTGAATAATTTTATTCACCCCGGTCAGTAAGTTGATAAAGATGTTCTGTAATGTGCTGGAAATATTTCTACTAAATGCTGCTTTTTAGAAGAAAAGATCAAAAACGGGTTTGCATATAAATGTGTAAGTGTGTGTATGTACAGTATGTTGAATGTGCATATAAAGGTGTTGTTGTGAAGTTTTTTTCTGTGGCAAATCAAACATCAGAGCTGGAATTCCCATATTCTATGTAATGCTAGTCATTTGATAAGTTTAATGACTGAAGAATTATTTGAAACATCATTGCCCAACTCCAGTCCCAACATCTGCTGCAATTTTTAAGTACAACATTGCTCCAACAAAGCTGAATCAAACAGCCGTTTATTTCTTTAGGATGCCATCAAGTCTGGCAAAGGTCTGCTAATGAGACAGTCAATGATTCAGCTTTGATGGAAAAGAGATGCATCTATAAACCTCAGGGCAGTGGATCTGGAGACCCTAGTTTTACAAGAGTAAAATTGTTCAACAATAAGCAGATGAGATTATAGCAGCAGCCTCTCATCTGGTTCAAGGAGTGTGATTTACACCCACACATGCACATGTATCTATTAAATCCTACTTTCATTGACTACCCCCTTCAACACACACAGACACACCCACACAGACACACTCTTGTGTTGCTGCATTTAGTGAGGACCATGTTTTGAGTCCAATTCACTTTGATTGATTTTTATTCATTTTAGACCCATTCTATGCCCTAAACCTAATTGTTAGCAAAAGTTGCCTGTGAGGACCAGCAAAATGTCCTCAATTTACAACAGCAATGTGATGGTGAAATCGGAAAAATGGTCCTCACTCTGGTGCCTAGACAGGAGGACACACACTCACACGCATTTGTAGTTGCATACTATCCTTGTGGGGACTTTCCAGCACATACACTAGTTTACTTTGACCGCTACGTCAAAGGACAACAGTCTCCTACTCAGCATGTGAAGCATAAGCTCTTTTCTATGCTGTAAACATCCCGCACATAAAGATGTTCTGTTCACACCCACTCTCTCTTGATCTTTCTCACCCCTCTTCTGCCTACTTTCCTTCATTCGATGGAATCTGTATTTGCCTCTTTTTGCTCAGCTTCACTCACTCTGACAGTAGAATAGAAGATAAACTGATGATGTTTGTTGACGCCTTAAAGGGGTAGTTCAGCTCCAGCAGCCTCCAACTTGCTGTTCCCACTCAGTCGATCTTTAACAGTGAGGGCACGGTGTGTTTAAAAAATGCAATTTTTTATTTCCTTCAGATCTACAGTGGAAGATCTACTGGATACATAGATTGGAAGTCCAGACAAGTAAAATGGCAAATGACCTGTACTTGCGCTTTAACAGGTTAATGGACTTCACACTATATTCAGTCATTCACCCTTTAACACTCATGGTGGTATGCTACATTGTAAACACAGTTCCTCTGGGGTTTAGTGATCAAGGTTTGGTTGCCATACAATCGGCACCAACAGGCCCCCTGACTTCTTAGTAGGTACCAGTTGGCAAGATGGGTGAATTGTCTTGTCTACTGACAGAGCAACAGACAGCAAAAATGGGCTTGAACAAGCAACCTAACTGTTACAGGACTAAACCCTACCTGCTCCATCAGCTCCCCAAGCATCAAGTGCATGGATACTCTGTGGAGGGTTAACAGGAGCTGACAACTGTTCCCTTTATTTACCGGGTCAATATAGGCTCTAGTAACCCTAATAGTCCAACTGAGCACAGTTGGACTATCAGGAATCTTATAGATATAAATTCTTAGTGGAGGTGCAGTAGTTAGAGTTACAGTGGTCGAAGGTGGAGCTGTTGGAAGTGGAGTGGTTGAAGGTACAGCAGTTGGAGGTTCAGTGGTTGGAGTTGTAGCAGTTGAAAGTGGCACAGTTGTTCTCCATAACAGTTGCCAGTGCAGTGGTGGTCCTCCATGATGGTCTCAGTGGCAGCTGTTGCTTGGCAGCATTGTTACAGTGCTGCAAAACGGTCCCAATTAATTATGTGGAGAATTATTGCCTCTATTAATATTCAACTTAAAGGTTAGTTTATGGGTTTCTGTTGTTTCATGAAAATTGTTCAATGATTTTTCAATAAGATAAGATTGGAATATGGAAGATTTCTCGTGATCTTGGTGTACCAGGTTTTTTAAATACGGAAATTAGTGATCATCGAGAAACCTGCAGTTGATGCACCCCTATCTTACAGGATAATTTCAAAAGTTTCATTTTTTTGGCTCTAGTGACCGACTTGAAAGGGGTGTAGAGAGAGGGGACGACATGCGGCTAAGGTTGAATGGCCAGGATTCGAAGCAGCAATGTCTGTATCAAGGACCGAGGGCTCCATACATGGTTGCATGCTTAACCACTACACCGATGCCACACCCAAGAGTGTCATTCTTCAGTGACACATCATCTGACATCAGAAAGTTTCCAAAGTTCAATAAAATTCTGTGCTTTATCGTAAATGTAAAAAACAAACAAACAAAAAAAAACTGCTCATTATTTTTTTTCTTTTAATGTAGGTGAAATGTTGCAGAGTAGGCAAGTGCTCATGTCCTTTGAATTCTATTTCGGGGGCTTTTTAGCCCTCAGCAACAGGTTTTTAGTGCTGGGAAGGTCCGAGTGCTATGTATCGGCCTGATCAATACCTGCTTTATTCCACTGCAGACTAGCAACCATCACTCAGACAGGTGTTAGTATGGATCCAGGAAAGTGCTAAATGCACACGGACAGAGCCTATATACTGTCAGCTGGGTTATTTGACAAGTTAGCAGATCAGTATATTCCTTTTCACTTTGGCTAGTGGTCATGTTCATTTGTTTTATAAAGTAAACAACGCCCTGATGTGTTCCTGATCAGTTAATGTCTCTGAGATACAAGCATCAATGGATAATAAAATAATACCTAATTTGGAATATATATAAAAAAAACAACAACAAAAAAAAAAGAAAAAAAAAACAAACCCAATTAAAAATTATAAATAAAGTCATTCAATAAGGCTGTTCCATCTTCAGACCTGTCCTGATTGTTTGGGATTTTTACTGTCCTACTGAGATACAAGACAAAAAACAGAGATTCAGTCAGAAATAAATAGTTCCACTCAGTTACACTTTCAATTGGAATGAACAACAACAGACAAACATGAAGCAAATATAATAATATTGATTTGGTTGATAAAGACAATATTACATTTATCCAAGCTGTCGTTTGTCACTCTAAAGTAGATTCCGTTTAAAGGAATACCTCTCCTTTATATGTTATTATTATATATATACTTTTTTGGTTAGGTACCTATATCATTTGGTTGTTATAATTTCAGTGTCACTTTCCCTTTTCTCACCCACTGATCTGACCACATTGGCAGTTAAGCTTTAACATCTACTTGAGTTACACAGAATATTTCCAGTGCATCTCAGAAACATATGTGAAGAAGGACTTAAAATATCGACAGCGGATAATTTTGTAGACTAGTGCCATCTCATGTTTAATGCAAAGACACCGAAACAGCTGGAGGTGGAGTTTCTGAGGCATAGGCCTATCTGACACCTGTCACCTATCTGACACCCAAAAAACTGATGCTGAGGTAGTGGACTCAAATAACTAAGTGTGACGGCCCTGCTGTGCAGTCCGGTGTGCATGTGTGCTATATGACTGTCAATTAACAATCAATTAAGGTCCTCTAAGTGGGAGGCGCTTCCATTATGTGGCCACCTGTTTGGTACTTAAGGAGCGCCGTTCCATTCAGGACAATGGAAGTCCCCTGGTTGAAGCAAGCACGCCGCAGACAGCCATCCAGTCCAGACCAGGTTGGGGTCCGGACATCCTGGTGTGGAGGGACCAGGCGTGATCGCCCCATCCGAGCTGCCATCTGATGCCGATGCCTAGACCATTTTTGATTCTTTTAAATAAATGCCTTTTATAGGCTTAAAGCACTGCCTGTTTCTGTGTCCCCCAGTTTTTTTGTTGCAACCAGTCGAGCAGGGTTGTAACAAATTGGGGCTCATCAAAAAAAAAAAAAAAAACTACATTTGTATAGTTTGGAAATTTGTTCGTTTGACTGCATGACGTGTTTCATTCATCTTGTTGCTATTTGTTGGAGTGAGCAGTGACATCATCGTTGTGGGTGGGGCACGGCTTTGTTATCCAGTTTGTTGTGGGCAGCTGTGGCATGTTTGGTTGAGTGACCCCATATACAGGTGAGTGGAATGGTGTTTGGGGCTTGTGCATTAATGTTGGTTCTGTTTTAGTGATTGTATCTCCTGCTAGGCTAAGTGGTGCTGTCGCTTTAGAATTCACTTGTTTGTTGTTTTGGTAGTGTCGTGGGGGTTTGCGGTTGGTGTTCACTGTGCAAGCAGTGATCTCAGGGGCAATCCGTGAGATTAATTTCTCACTGGTTTAGTGCTTAATAAACCCACCGCTGATCCACGTGAAGAGGCAGGAATCAGTTAGGCAGGTGAGTCGTGACAGGCAGGTATAGTGGGGACATGGTTGCTTTGGGCCCATTGTGCACTTGTTTCAATTTACTTTCACTTTACACTGTTTTTGCCGTTTAAGTTGGGTGTTTTTTCTTGTGGCCCGTGACTAAAGTTTTGCTTTAAAATGGAGTTTGATCTGGATGGTTTTGTAGCTGAACCTTCTTTAGAGAAGTTTAGTCGTGCTACTAAAAACAATCTCATATCTATTGCTGGTCAGTTTGAAGTAGCTGGAGTAAACAGGAGAAGAAGGAGATTATTAAAAAGTGACTGTATGCCGCATTGATTGATCAAAACATTTTGCCACCTCCAAAATGGTGAAATTGGGGCGTCTCACGCTGATGTACGTAAAATGGAGTTGGAATTGGAGATGTGTCCTTAAGAGCTCTGTGAGAAAGAGCTGCAGAATCAAGTTGAGATGCGCAAATTGGAATTGGAGGCAGCTGCCAGATGCGATTCTGCGCGCGTTTCTGTTGATCAGGCCGGCAGTTCTGCTGGGGCAGAATTTGACATAACCAAATGTGTTCGCTTGATTCCACCGTTTAGTGAGTTGGATGTGGATAAATATTTCATCCTGTTTGAACGTGTGGCAAAGACAATGAAGTGGCCTAAGGAGGTTTGGTCGCTGCTTCTGCAGTACGTATTTACTGGTAAAGCGCAGGAAGGAAGCCTATGCCTCGCTGTCACCTGGTGACAGCTTAAATTATGATAAAGTGAAGAGTGCAGTGGAAAAAGCAGATGAAAATTTCGCTGCTATAAAAAAGCCGACTAACAAAGTTACACTGAATTAGGCTGTGTTAAAACTGCTTTATTTGATTGGTGGTGCGCTGCACAAGATGTTAAAAACTTTGATCAGCTCCGCGACCTGATTTTGTTGGAGGAATTTAAAAATGGCTTACCGGAAAATATTGCAACCTATATTAATAAGCAGAAAGCTAAGAACATGTCAGAGGCTGCAGTGTTGGCGGACGAGTACGTGCTGACTCATAAGGATTATTCAGGTCCTGTGTGTTTTAAACAGCATTTTGGTCAAAATGTGAGCCGCAGTGATTGGGTTGATGTCGCTAATCAACTGGAGGCCAGACAGTTTAAAAATCCGGTGGTTCGCGATGATGAGCGGGTTTAACATTTCTGTCACAGACGCGGACATATTAAAGGAGATTGTCATCGGCTGAAAGTTGAAACGAAAAATTTTCAAACTGCTCCTAAAGGAGTAGGTCTGGCTGCGTCGGTGTGGAGTTCTTTGGAGGCCACGAAGGAAGATCGGTCTTCTGAGGGTTTGTATCACTGCCAAACAGCGAGGAAAAGGTTCAAGTTAAGTTCAAGTTAAGATCCTGAGAGATACTGGAGCGTTAGACTCTTTTATTAGAGCTGACATGTTGCCATTCTCGGCTGAGTCTGAGACAGGTGCCTGTGTCCCGGTTCGGGGAATGGGATTAAATGTAATGTTTGTTCAATTACATAAAGTGTCTCTAGAGTGCGAACTGTTCACTGGTGTCACACAATTAGCTGTGCGCCCTGCGTTGCCAATTGACGGCGTCTCTGTGATTTTGGGAAACGGTTTAGCAGGAACGCGTTTATGGGCGGACACTGTGCCGTTAGGTGGGCTGGTTACATCAGACCCCATTCAGCGAGTCATTTCACAGATTGAGAATAATGGAGAATTCGCAGATGTATTTACTGCATGCACGGTTACTAGGGCCATGGCGTGTGCTCAGAGTGAGAAAGACAACAAATGTGCAAGGAAAATTAAATTGCCTTTGTCCAATTTTTCAATCTCTCTATCTCGCAGTGAGTTCGTCGTGGAGCAGCAAGCCAATGTTTCTTTGAAGAATCTTTTCGATCAGGTTCGCCCGCTCAGTGAAATAACGGACTGTGCATGTGGATACTTCCTGCACGACTCCTTGTTGGTGAGGAAATGGTTACCACATGTTGACGTTGTGGGGTGTTTCAGATAGTGGTTCCCATTAAACTTCGCCCCGCAGTATTAAAAGTTGCTCATGACGAGTCTGGCCATTCTGGTGTACATAAGACGTATGACCAAGTTCTGAGACATTTTTTCTGGCTGCCTCTGAAAAAGGACGTTTCATCTTATGTTAAAATGTGTCATGTCTGCCAGGTCTTTTCCAAGCCCAATCAGGTTTTGAAACCGTTCCCTTTGAGCCCAATTATTGCCGCATCTGAGCCATTTGAGCATTTGATAACTGACTGCGTGGGCCTGGTACCCCGCTCAAAGGCTGGGTCATCATATCTGCTCACTGTGATGTGTCAAACTACACGTTACCCAGCAGCTTATCCGTTAAGTACAATACCAGCTAGGTCGGTGGTACGTGCACTCACTCAGTTCTTTTCGTTGCTTGGGATCCCTAAAGTAATACAGTCTAACCAAGGCACTAATTTTTCATCACATTTGTTCAGTCAGGTTCTGAAACAGAAGATGCTTGTATCTGGCATGGGAACTCGTTAAAGAGAAGTTGACTGTGGCGCAGAAAAAAATTGTTTGATCAGCGTGCGGAGGTGCGCACATTTCTGCCGGGTGATCAAGTGTTGGCTTTATGTCCAATTATGACTTCTCCTTTTCAGGCGAAATTCACTGGTCCATTTACAGTTCTGGAGTGGGTTTGTGATCAGAATTATTTAATATCTATGCCAGAGCGGAGAAAGAAAACCCAGTTGTGTCATGTCAAAATATTAAAACCATATTATGCTCGTGAATTATTTCAGTCACAGTGTAATGTTGCCATGCCTGCATGTGCCGTAAACAACCTTGCTGGGAGAAGCGAGAATTTCAGCGCCACGAACAGCACACTGTCACCTGTGGGGGATGACAGCGATGTGGATGGGTTGGACGGGTCTCTGATTCATGGGTGTCTTAAGAATTCTGAAACTTTGGGCAAGTTGGACACGTTTTTGCCTCACTTACCTGCGGGTCGTGCTAAACAGTTAGCATAGTTGATAAGGGATTTTCCATGTCTATTTTCGGACACGCCTGGTTGCACACATTTGATCGAACACGGTGTGGATGTGGGTGACGCTAAACCAATAAAGCAGCGGTTTTACAGGGTGAATCTGGAGAAGCACAAGCACTTGGATGCAGAAGTGGATTACATGCTTCAAAATGGGATTGCAGAACCAAGTATGTCCAATTGGGCATTGCCATGAATTCTAGTCCCCAAGTCTGATAATACTCTACGTTTCTGCCCAGACTTTCGAAAGCTTAACGCTGCTACAAAACCATAGTTTCCCATTGCCGAGAATGGATGCGTCGACCAGGTGGGTTCTGCTAACTTTGTCAGTAAATTTGACCATTTAAAGGGTTACTGGCAGGTGCCATTGATGAAGTGCGCACATGAAGTGTCGGCGTTTGTTACACCTACAGGCTTGTATTCTTACACTGTAATGCCGTTCGGTCTGAGAAATGCGCCGGCGATGTTTCAAAGACTAATGAACAGAGTGGTTGGTGACATGACTGGTTGTGCGGTTTACTTAGATGACGTGGTGGTGTACTCTTACATGTGGGAGGGGCATGTGAAGCGCATCCGGGAGCTTTTCACTCGTTTGGCGGGGGCGAAGTTAACGGTCAACCTGGCCAAATGCGAGATTGGAAGGGCGACTGTTACCTATTTAGGTCGTTCGGTTGGCCAAGGTGAGGTCCGCCCTGTTGCAGCAAAGGTTCAGGACGTAGAGCAGTTTCCTGTTCCAGCTACAAAGGAGTTAATGCGTTTTCTTCGGCTGGTGGGATATTAAAATTTTTGGTCGAAACTTCTCATCTGTGGTGGTGCCCCTAAAAAATTTGCTGCGCAAAGATGTAAAGTTTGAGTGGTCTACCCTTTGTCAACAGGCTTTTGAGCAGGTGAAAAGGCTCCTCTGTGCTGCTCCTGTATTGGCTGCACCACGTCTTAAACATCCTTTCCAACTTTACGTGAATGCCAGCCACGTGGGTGCTGGAGCTGTCCTTACACAAACTGATGATCTGGGAATTGGCAGGCCGGTGAGTTATTTTTCAAAAAAGTTCAATAAGCATAAGTTGAATTACTCCGTGATCGAGAAGGAGATGTTTGCTTTGATCTTAGCCCTAAAACATGTTGATGTTTATTTAAGTGGTGGCTCTAACATCGTGGTGTTTACAGATCATAATCCGCTGACGTTCCTGTCTTCCCTGAAATGTCCAAATCAGCGTTTGATTCGCTAGTCATTGTCCCTGCAGTCCTACAATCTGGATATCCATTACATTAAAGAAAAAGACAACGTCATAGCTGATGCGTTATCCTGCGCTCCACTTTTGTAGCACATGTTGTTTTTTGTGCTTGTTTTTGTCCCTGTTTCTTTTCTATGTGCCTTAAAGAAGTTTCTGCACCAGTTGCCGGTCTAGAGAGCGACCAGAGGAAGAAATCTGTACATTAAACGAATCCGGCTGAGTATATTTTGGGCAAGAGAGCAATAAGTTAAGGGTGCTCGGGTTTACTTTACACATTTGGTGAATTTGGAGCAGGGTTCCATATAGAACCTGCTTTTTTTATGGGCGGGGGTGTGACGGCCCTGCTGTGCAGTCCGGTGTGCATGTGTGCTATATGACTGTCAATTAACACGATCCATTAAGGTCCTCTAAGTGGGAGGCGCTTCCATTATGCGGCCACCTGGTTGGTACTTAAGGAGCGCCGTTCCATTCAGGACAATGGAAGTCCCCTGGGTGAAGCAAGCACGCCGCAGACAGCCATCCAGTCCAGACCAGGTCGGGGTCTGGACTTCCTGGTGTGGAGGGACCAGGTGTGATCGCCCTATCCGAGCTGCCATCTGATGCCGACGCCTAGACCATTTTTGATTCTTTTAAATAAATGCCTTTTATAGGCTTAAAGCACTGCCTGTTTTCGTGTCCCCCCAGTTTTTTTGTTGCAACCAGTCGAGCAGGGCCGTAACAGTAAGCTTCATATGTTTGTCCAACATGAAAAAGTTTGACAAACACTTAATCACCCAGGACTTTGACCTTCAGGTGTCATTGATCTTATTAAACTTCAATGTTACTCTTCCAGTTGTCTGATTAAACCCCCGTAGTGAAACCTCAGCAAACTCAACTGGATTCATATCTAACTGCGAAAATATTCAGTCCTCCGATAGATTCTAGATTTAGGGTAGCCGTGTTATCTGACTCAGGTTTCTTCTGACAGGAAGTATGGTTCCTTTTTTGGAGTGGTCTGGGGGAGAGTCTGTGCCAGAAGAGAAAAATAAGGAAATTGGAAGAGGAAGGAAATTTTGACAAAAAGAATAATATTTCTGTCTTGATGCTCCTGCACTCTTTCCAGATCTAGTGAGTGCTTCCTGTCTTATTTCCAAGTAGAAACCAAGTTCTGAAAGGACTATGACACACTTTTGGTTTCGGTGTAATCTTTGTGAATGCAGATGAGTGTTTTTTTAGATGATACCTTAAAACTGAATCCCTTTGTCAGCTTATGTCACTCTTTTTTCCAAGTACAGAAGGCTAATGGGAAAAGTGGGTAACAATGTGCTCCCATTTTACTAGTTTGACTGAGAGGTAACCACAGTTTATTGTCCATCTGTGCTTCATCAGCATTGTTGTCTTCCCTTAATCCTAATGTTTACCTGTTATCTTCTCTTCCCCCTTTATCCTCTTTCATTATTTGGGTGCTTTAACTGGATTACCAAGGGCTTTTTTTCACCTTAATATCTATTTCATTTCTGCTGTTTAAACTTTGATCAGTGTCCCTCATCTCTCTTTCTCAGTTTTATTTCCAATCCTTTCAGGGTCTGCCCCTCTCAGTTCAGGTATGCAGGCCGTGTCTAAGAATGTCTGTGCCACATGAAACACTCAGATAGCAACAAAAACTGAAATCCATGCTGCTTTAACTGGGCTTGAGCAGCTTTGATGATCCACCTGAAACAGAACCATAAAAGCCTCATTATTTCAAACACATTGTTAGAAAAAAATAAAGCAGAACTTTATCTGGAAAGTCCATTTTGCTGAAATTTTGCAGCAACTGAAAATGGTATTCAGTAATTTGTATGGCCCCTACGTGCGTGTGTGCATGCCTGACAACGTCGAGGCATACTCCTAATGAGACAACGAATGGTGTCCTGGTATTCTCCTCACAGATCTGGACCAGGGCAGCACTGAGCTCCTGGACAGTCTGAGGTGCAACCTGGCGGTGTTGGATGGATCGAAACATAATGTCCCAGAGGTGTTTTATTGGATTTAGGTCAGAAGAGCGTGGGGGCCAATCAATGGTATCAATTCCTTCATCCTCCAGGAAATGCCTGCATACTCTCGCCACACGAGACCGGCCATTGTCGTGCACCAGGAGGAACCCAGGACCCACTGCACCAGCATAAGGTCTGACAATGGGTACAAGGATTTCTTCCCAATACCTAATGGCAGGCAGGGTGCCGTTGTCTAGCCTGTGTAGGTC
>JAUZNJ010119131.1:0-19292 GCA_034780135.1 Jordanella pulchra | reverse complement strand
ATCCAGCCTGGGGTCCATGTGGCCCATCAAGAGTCATTCATTTCATCAGTCCATAAAAGTTTAGAAAAATTTGTTTTTTAAGATATTTCTTGGCTCAGTGTTGACACTTTATCCTATGTTTCTTGTTTAAAAGTTGCTTTTCAGCCTTCCTTATCTTGGCCATGTCCCTGAGTATCGCACAACTTGTGCTTTTTGATCCTCCAGTAACATCGCAGCTCTAAAATATGGCAAAACTCGTGACAAAATGGCATCTTAGCAGCTGCATGCTTGATTGTCCTCAATTCATGGGCAGTTATTTTGCACTTTTTTCTTTTAACATGCTTCTTGTGACCCTGTTAGCCATTTGCCATGAAACACTTGATTGTTTGGCAGTTTCAAGACGGCTGCATCCCTCTGCAAGACATCTCACAATTTCTGACTTTTCAGAATCCGTCAAATCTCTTTTCAGAGATATTTTGCCAAAGGACAGAAAGTTGCCTAATAATTAAGCACGCCTTACTTAGGGTGTTGATATCATTAGACCACACTCCTTCTCATTACAGAGATGCACATCACCTGATTTATTTCATAAGTTGTTGGCTTTCAAGCCTATACAGCTTAGAGTAGGACAACATGTGTGGAAAGGATGATGGGATTTAAATACCAATTTGCCTAATAATTCTGCACAGACTGTATGTTATTGGAAAGTTAAGTGAAAGGCCAAAGTGTAAGGTGTGGTTTACAGCAGCCATTCAAGTGTTGATACAGCAATATTGATTTCATGTACTTCTGTGTTAAAATCATGCAGCAGGACACACCAGGTGGTTCCGAGTTATGAAGAATCAAATAGGTTGATATCCTGTAAGAGCTAGTCAAAAAAAAAAAAAAAAACATCTCCATGTGCTGACATCAGAGGGAGAACTGTTAGGTACGGCTACTGACAGCCGCTCACGGTAGATATGAACAATGAGGGGGAAAAAATTAAAACACAAAACGTTCCAAGCACAGAAAATACTGAACATGTTTCTGATCTCATCTGACCTGCTTCCACCCAAGTTAAAAACAGCTAAACCCTGGGAAACTTATATAAGCAGACGTCATCCTTATGGGTGTTGAAGCAAAAAGCTGCAACCTAACATGAAGGCCTAGCTGTATCCTAATCCATTAAAACTTCAGCAGCTGTTCTTAACTAAACCTCTGCTCCAGTTCTCAGTCGTTCTCCTGCAGACGCCCCTCCAGTTTTCTCCCTCAATCACCGAGCGGTGTCTGAATGGCAGCATGTTTTTGATAAAAACGATTTTATGTGTGTTTACTTAAAATTCTTACATTGATCAGCTGTATTAACATTTTGGTCAACGAAATATACTAGAAAAGGTCATCAACGCTTTAAGGGAGGGACAGCAGGAGTCTCTGACCTGGGCCAGACGCAAGGAAACCTTTGCAAGAGTTGTGGGTTAATAAGCTGTTTGGGTTGTGACATCATCAGTTTCTAATATCTGATTGTTTGAAACGCAGTATCTTGAGTTTTTAATTGTCTGTAAGCCATAATAATGAAAGAAATCATACAAAAAAAATAAACGCTTAAAAATATTTCACTCTATGCTTGATTAATTTACTTTAGTTTCTGAAGTGAAAAAAAAACAAAAATCAAAATCCTTTTTTTTGTGTGTAAACATTCCAATTGTGATTATTTTATATCCAAAGTAAACCAATTTAATGAAAATTTATAGGACAGTTATTGTTATATAGAAGCAGAAGACGTTCTAACACAAATTTAAAACCATATTAAAAATTTGACGATTTCTAAACAGTCTTCTGTTGTAGCAATATCATTTAGGGTTACCATTCATCCAAACTGTTATTACTAATTCAATAAAGCAGCACATTGGACTCAGATATCCCAACAAAGCGCTTCAGACAATGTAAAATGTGCATACTTATATATACAGTATAACAAACAATTCTCTCAACTTTGGAAAAAATTGTTTTCTTATGTTATTGTCCAATAAAAAAATAATTAAATGTTTGCCATTTCAAAATTATATCAAACTCATTAAAGTAGGTATTTTTCCACCAGTTAGAAGTTGCTTTTATTCAAAGGTTATCTAACATTTGCAGCTCTAAATAGGTTTCATTTAGATGGAGTAGAGATAAAAATGGCTCTTTGGATTGAAAGATTTGCAGACCTCTCATGGTTGATACGATTTAAAAAGGAAACAAAAAACTTACTTGTTTACTGGTTCATCTGCTGTTTTCTTCTGGGCATCCTTTACCTTGTTCTTGGGCTGAAAGAAGGATCTATCAGAGGAAGATGAATACATATAAGGACTTTATATAACAAATACCAACAGTAAAATACTTCAGTTCAACAATTTAGAGCACATTTACAATAGATTTACCAATAGTTAATGCAATGCTGTAAGTACAGCAGACTTTTTGAGTATTAGAAGGGCATCTGAAGAGGTAGGGGAAGTTTAAGGAAGAAATACGTTAAAAATAACATTACTCCCAGGTTTGAACAACTGTAACGCTACCGTTCAATCAGTAAACTGATCAAGACACTGTAGTACCTATGTTTACAGAACAACTTAGGGAAGCAATTAGCCAAGGAGAAGCCAGGAGACATATGACATCTGAGGAGGAGCTGCAGAGATCCACAGCTCAGGTATGAAAATCTGCTGACAGGACAGCCGTTAGTAAAGGACTCCAAATATTCGCTTTTTATGGAAGAGTAACAGAAAGAAAGTCATGAGATGAGCCACTGCAAGTGTGCCAAAAAGCCAAAGGAACGCAGTAAAACTTTAAAAGACGGTGGTGAAATGAGATTAAAAAAAAAACTGTATAACGCAGCCTAATGACAAACAAAAACACCACATGTAGCAAAATAAACAGTAAATCAGTAAAATATGACGTGGAGATGCTTTCCTTCTGCAGTGGGAAGGAAGGAGGTCAATGTTCAAAAAGTAGATAAGAGTGCAGTGATGTTGGATGCTGCAAAAGACTTGAAACTAGGCTGAAGCTTGATCTTCCACAAGCAAAATGAGCTTAAACATATACTCAAAACAACAATTAACAAAGCACTTTAATGGTTGAGACAGAAATAAATCCAATTAAGAACGTGGCAAGAATTCACAGCTGCTTTAAACCCCCTCCATCAAATCAGTGCAGGCTTGAGCTTTTCTAAGAATGAGAAAACTTGGCCACGTCTACATCTGCAAAAGTGGTTCATCAATACCCCTAAAATACGTAAATATGAGTATAATGTACAAACACATATACGGATATTAAATGGACGTCTTATTTTTCGCGGCTTCTCTTGTTTCTCTCCGACTTTTACCTTTTGGATGAAAGGCGACCGGTCCTCAATAAACAACTGTGATGCAGTAACATTTTCCTGCAACTCATGGGCTACTTCGTGTAATTCTATCCGGTTGCTAGCTTGTTTTAAGATGTATCCCAGAGCGTCATAACATTAAGTATCTTCAAAAATAATCATTAGTTTGAACAGGTCAATTCATTTTAAGCATATGAACGCCCCAGAGCATTTAATCGATGTGTCTCCCACGTTACACATGTTTTAAGAGTTAGCAGACTCCAGTTAGCTAAAGTATGCTAGTACTAGCTTACAAACACTGGCTTATTACAAAAACACAAGCTTTCTGCTCGTGTTTATATCCGTTAAAAGTTTATTTTTAAGCCAGAAAAATTAAAACGCATATCATATTGTTGTGTCTTTAGGGAGACATAGATCCAATCAAGATATCTAGATAAGACTTTAACAATTTAAACATCATTACTTACGCAATGCTCCGCTGCATGTTGTCTTTAAAGTTTAAACACCTCCTTAACCTAATATGAGATTAAAACTTAGTAATTAAAGGACAGTAATGCCCGACATGAACACACAAAACACAAACTCCCGCGCCACAGAGCGATATAATAACTGAATATTCGGCGCCAAAATGACATGTAAGTCAAAGATCCTAAAACGTTCTAGAGGAGGCACACTGTCACACATAAATAAAAAAAATAAACGTTTCTGGAGTAAAGTGTTTCTTATGTATATAAAAAATAAAACTCACTGAGTCACTATACGGAAAAGCAAAGCAAGCATGCTCTCTTTTTTTCTTTAAATAATTTAAGAAAAATATAGATCATACATACGGGAAATATGGAATTCCAAAGAATATAAATACAATTGAACAATTGAAATTACAATACGGTTGAATTATTATTGGAAAATATTTGTTGTGAAATGGTTTTGAGGTATGTATTTAACTACCTGTGAAACTTAACAAATGGATGCCTATTTATTTACCTTTTATCGCCAAAAATACTGTCCGAGTGAGACATCTTCACTACACTTGCTTTTCCGGGAAAAATCGGCTGTGCACCATTCTTCAGTTGTTGAAACGAGCGGCGGCTTAGTTCGGTGTGGGAGGAGTTTAACTCTTTTCTTTACAATTCTTTTGTCCATTTGCTTTTTTGTGTTTTTCTTTATATCTTTCCCTTAAAACATATTAGATTAGTCCTATGAAACTACTAAATAGACTGTCATTTTAGAACCAAATCGGCAGCTGTGAATTGAAAACTCTTGAGTGACTAACCATGTGGTAGTGTAGAGTATGTGGTTGACAAGGGGTTCGCTCTAAACGATGATTGCAGCTATATACAAAGAGGCAAAAAAGAAAGAAAATAAACTATTTTAAAATAATATAAATACATAACATAAAAATATCCCAGCAATGATGCGCTTCCTCACAGTTTGTCATCACCTCTAGCCAGGTCCTTCACCTGCTTACTATCATGGAGCGATCCCATTGAAAGGTACACTGCATCCCAATTCCTTTACTGCCCCCTGCTTAGTTGGAGTGGTAACTACTAAAAAAAGAAAAAGAAACGGCCCTGGTCCTGATGCTGCATAGATAACAGGCATTATGTAAGACCCACTTGGATGGAAATTCGTTAGTCCCTCTTTGAATATATTATTTACGACACTTCGCTCATATCATTTTCATGCAGCTCAAAGCAGTGGTATGCGAAGAAAGACAAACAGTTAAATAATATATTCTGTAAGTGTATTGATTTATTCACCAAAACACAAGTCATATATTGGTAATTGTTTACAAGTTTAGTTCCCCTGCTGCTCCAGAAAGAAAGCAGCATCGAACAGTTCTTTTAAAAAAGGCTCACAAAGTCCAAATCAATAAATAGTTCTTTAAAAAGTCACATATCTTAATTTACAGCTAACAAACTACACCACATAGACTTAAAATGCTGTCAAAAATAAATTGAATGTATTCTAAGAAAGAAAATATTTCAGTTGTATCCCTTGTCCTTAGTCTGTATCTTTTCCCTCTCGGTCAATGTCCTGCTGCTTCTCTCCTCCCAACAGGTTCCAGCTTATGTGGGGATTCATGTCCCAGTCTGCAGAGCTTCTATGAGGCCAGCTGTTTACATTTAGACCCGACTCCCTGGGCTCTCTCTGGCTGAACCCTGGGCGAGCAGGAGCAGAGATGAGAGGGAAGGGGCTGAGGAGGGCCTGAGGAACGGGCAGCGGTTTAGGGAGGCAGCCCGGGAGCAGGAAAGGGTGAGGCAGAGGCTGAACAGCTGTCGAGAAGGAACATCGAGAGTCGCATCAATCATGAGGCTCCGCAGAGACCAATGGTGCTCAGATACAGAATTTTAATCTGTCAATGTCACAATAACAAAACTGTTTTCCAAACAACGGAGCACTGAGCTGCCCTTAAAGTTACCCAGAGAAGAGACACATTTCTCAAAAGCTTTATCACAAGATCTGGTTGATACGTGGCTTATTAAAAAAAATAAATAAAATCTTTTGAACAATTACTGAAATCCTCAAAGCATGACAAAATGGTGGTACTTTATTATAATCATGTCAAATTCTAGAACTACAGAGGGGAACAAAGTATTTAGCCGGCCAATGATTTTACAAGTTTTCCTACTTAGAAAGATGATAGAGGTTCGTCATTTTTTATGATGTATAGACTTCAATTATGAATAAAAAAAGGAGAAAAATAGAAATCAAGGAAATCACATTGTTGGGTTTTAAACGATTTATTTGTAAATTATGATGAAAAATAAGGCTTTGGTCACCCACAAATAAGCAAGACGTCTGGCTTCACAAACCTGTAGCTTCTTCTTTGAGAAGCTCTTCTGTCCTCCACGCATAACCTTTTTTAACTGCACCTTTTTAACATCATTATTTGTACAAAAGACACATATCCAAGTCAATCAAACAGTCAGAATCCTAACAACTTTTAAGTCACAACCTCATTCCATCAGTGAGAGGATTTAAGATTGAACATGGCTGGGTCTTCTGGCATGACGGTGATCTGAAAACAACACTGCTCAGGCAATGAAGGAGTAGCTCCATAAAGACATTTTAAGATCCTTGGAGTGACATATACCTCAGCCCCATGAAAGAATTTGTGGAGGGAGCTGAAAGTCTGTCTTTCCTAGCACCACTCCCAAAACATCACTGCTTTAGAGGAGATCAGATGGAGGAATGTGCCAAAACACCAGCTACACTGTGAGCAAACCTGGTGAAGACTGACGGAAAACCATTGACCTCAGTCATTGGCAACAAAGGTTATGATACAAAATATTAACTTGATCTTTGGTTATTGGAGAAATACTTATTTTCCACCATCATTTACAAATACATTTTTTTTAAAAACTACAAGTGATTTCCTAGATTCTTTTTTTCATTTTGTCTCTCATAGTTCAAGTGTACATATGATAAAAACTAAAGACCTCTCTTATCTTTCTTATTAGAAAAACTTGTACAATCAGTGGCTGACTGTATGCTTTTTTTGCTCCACTGTTACCACACTGCTAAAAGCAGACCTCTGATCCAAGACTACATTTTAATTTTGTTAAAGTGCAAAGAAAACGTTTACATGTGAAATTCTGGACCTAAACATATGCATGCATTTAAACCGTTCCGTATCTACAGTAGTATGATTATAGAAATAGATCTTCAAACTCTGGGGGTTAGCTGCCTGTGGTATAAGTGCATTATACAAACCAGGTGGAATCATTAAGAACAGAACACAAACACAGACAAAAACAATGCAATAAAAAACAATCATTACATATTACCATCATGTGATTATTTGCAATAAAAAATACGGAGTTTGAAATGAGAGAAATTAGTCAAATCAAGAGAAATGGAACCTTTAGAAACACCAATTGGATGGGTGGAGGAAACACTGGAGATATGTTTATATTTTTTAAAGTAAAACAAATGGATCAAATCGGTAAAAGGATAAAGTTAGGAATAAAAGATTTTAACATAAGATGAAATTTACCCACGAAATATTTAAAGCAGGCTAACATCAAGCCTCACAATATCATAGAATAGAAAGACCGTCCCAGCTAGTGACAGCAACTCTTTTTTAAGGGCTCCATCAACCATCTTCACAAAAAACACATAAAGAAATAAAATAAGGGGGAGCATTAAGAGCAGTTGCTGAAAAAAAAAACATTGAAAAAGCTATTTGAAGAGGATATTGCAAACTTAATGGATGATTCCTTGTAAATGGGAACCTTGAGCCTCCTGCCTGATGGGAGCAGCTGCATGAGTGGTGGATGCGGTGAGACGGATCCTCTGTGATCAGGTTGGCCTTCCTGATAGCAGAACTTTCAATTAAAAAAAAAAAACAAAACACGCACACACTCCAAGATCGCGCCAGGAGTCACTCAAGCAAAGCGGCGCCGCCTGATTAATTTGAAATGGTTCTGACCATTGTTAGAAAACCAGCCAATTTAAATGTGAAGCCTAATGTGTGGCTGAGCTGCACCTCTTAAAGGGCCGTTTAGGCAGATACCTGTGGTGGTGCAGGTATGGATTAGACACTTTATTCACGTTTAATTCTGACCAAGTTTTGATTTTAGAAAGTCAACAGTTGAATTAAACTTGTCCACCAATGTCTTGTCGTTTGCTTCATTTTCTAATAATTGCAGATGTTTGGTTTGTATTCAACTCAACCTGAAAGATTAATGGTTCAAGTGCAATTTTCAAGGCTGGTGACAGCTTGTATGTAAAGGTTTCACCCACATTGCATTTTTCCATACAGACTCTTTTTTTCAATCTGAAACGGGTTAGAATACAGAAACAGGACACCATTAAGTTCAGTGACACCATGGAGTGAAAGATGTAATGCACAAAGTCAAGATGAGGAAGGTAAGACATTTTTGTTGGTATTTTGTCTACATTTAAAGTCCAGCAGATTCTGTTTTTATTTGGTGTTTAAGATTAAAACAGGTTAATATTTAATGTAACCCGTGTTCTCCTGTAATTTCTGCAATATTTGGCCTTTCATTCATAGTTTATGCCTTTCCATGTGTCTCTTAGACCAGCACATTTCTTAGTTTTTATTGCATTTAGCCATAAAACAGGAGAGACAGAAATAAAGAATTCAGTCCAGACAGATGTTTCTCCTTGGCTTTACCTCTCTCATATCTCATCCAAAATAATTAGGTCATCCTGACCTATTTTCTGTATTTATGCTGCTATATGTTTAGGCTGCTGGATGACTTAGGGACCACTTTTCACCATTCTGCTTTGTTCTATCTCTATGCTCCCATTCTGCAGTATTTTTTAAGTTCCACAAATAACTTTATTTTCTTTCTGCTTTTTTCTGCTTTTTCTGAACATCTCTGTTTATAGATGTTACTTGGCCTGTTTTTCAGTGTAGTTCTGCTTCTTTTACTGTATGTGCTCTCTTTGATCCTTTCACATGAGAACTGGCTTGGAGATCATCTGGTTAGCTGTGTCTTTCCTGGGCTGGCCCATCAGATCTAGTTAACAGTTACCCTTTGTATATCTGCTTCTTTTTATATGCCTGCTTCTATCTCCTTGAACTCCTTGGAGCCTTGGCAGAAGGCCACTCACACTGAGCCTGGTTCTGCTGTTTTTTCCTCTCCACTGTCACTGCATGCATGCTCGATGTGAGGGACTGCTAAAGAGTCAACAATAATATGCAAACCAAAGTTGTTGCTCATCCAGGAGGAGCATGTCTTGCAAGTCAGTGAATCCATGCAATCAACTGGTTTTCCTTGCTATAAAGTTTTAACCAATCTCACTGTATTTTCGAGAGATGACATTGTGAATTAGCTCTATATAAAACACAAAATTGTAATTGAATTGAATGGTAGCTAGTGTATCAGCATTATCAATTAGACTCTTGATAGAGGATGCACCATTATAAAAACCTAAAACATAAAAGCCAATCGTAATATCGCCAATAATGACACACTCCCTACTCTTTGGAAACCATGATAAAGTGTTGGCACTGAATCTCTGCTTCAGCTCAATACAATCCTGTTCTGCATCTATCACCATCAAATGGCCACATAACTAATCTCCTTCCCCTCTCGAAACAAACAAACAAAAAAATCATGGAAATAAACACGCATTGTTAATATTGGCCCAGTTTTAATTACTGGACTAAAAGCAATATGTTTAAAATTGACCACCAGATATCACTGTTAATATCAATGTAGCACGCCTCTTTACTTCTAATCACTACATATTACCTCTCTCCATCAATGATCCTGCTCCTCCACAGAGAGGAAGGCCACTCTCAGCAGGGAGGAAAGAGAAGGGTAGAGGACCCCTGTGGACCAGCTGCTGGGTGGATGAATGGAGGATGAGATGGAACAAAAACAGACACATGTAACACAATGCAGACTGACAACATTCATCCAAAACATGGTGAACCACCTCATCTATAGGACATTTGGGTCTTTTTGACACGTTTTAAACAGACAGTAAAAGTCTGGGACAAAACATGACACATGAAGAAAATCAAATACTATGCAAAAAGATGAAGACGAACTGAGAAGCTTTACTGTTTCTTGAAAATATGTAGCTGGCGTCACAGTTTACTGCTAACACACAACATTTGTTCAGCGGAGGGAAACTAGAATAAGAGTGTCAAATATCAAGAAATTCAAAAATTCTGAGAAAATTTTGCTAAAATAAAGAGAAACACGGAATCCCATTTCATACTGGCTTAATTAAAGTAGAGATCTGTACTTAGATTTGACTCATTAATTCCTTTTTTTAATAATTAAGACACACTTTCTTGCAGACTAAAGAGGAGAGGGAAAACTCACTAAACTTGTTATCAGAGCTCAGCTCCAAGAGCAGCATCTGTGGTCATATGGAGAAGCATTAGAGCACATGGCTCTTGGAACGTGCACAGCTGTTCTGTCACGGTTAATGCAGTATGACATATAGAGGTTTAGAAACAACATATGCTGCCAACAATGTAAGGACTTTCTAGCTTGGTTATTCCAAGATAATTCCAAGCTAGACTATGTCTAAGTCTGCATGCATGAGGTCCCTATGGCCAGAACTGTCCCTCACTGACAACATTTAATGCATTAGGAAACGATATATGTTTAAAGAGGGTGACTTTTCAACATGTTGATGGCATCATAATATATAACAAACATTTCCCAACAGAACTGGTCATTTTTGCGTGTTTTAGTATTGATTTAATCTACATATGTAGGATAAACTGCATTTAGCTCATCATTTAACTTTCATTCCAACATTTCCTAATAAGAAAAAAAAGTGGGGGGTGTGGATGAAAGCGTCTTAACACTTTCTTCATTGCCTTAATATAACATTAATGATGAGATTCATTTTTCTGACTAAAAACCTGTTTGTGCAGCACTTTTTACTTCTACAGGTAAAAAAACAGCGTTCTTAAAACTCACTACTGCAAAACTTAAAAAAATAATGAACCTATCTTCAGCATTCAACCTGCAGCCAATTTCACTATTAAATCATTTCAATTTCATATCAGTTTTAAGGAATTTAAAAGATAAAACTGTAAAGTTAAGCTAAATGTTGTACTTTGAACTACTTGAGGCATTATCACTCTACCTGCTCTACACTTACAGGTGCTCCTGTTAAAGATGTTGGAAAAGCCTCATACATTATTGAAATAATCTCATGCAAAACAGAAGGAAAAAGAAAAATCATTTTTTGTTAAAAATCTATTTTTATTTAACATCATGTCCATGAATAATCTTGTTTCCTCTGCTGCAAAGGCTCAACTTTAACCTCTGACCCCAAAGAGTCCATAATACAGTTCACTCTAAGAAGATTGAATTAACTTTGCCCAACTTTATTTAAGTTCTCAACCTATAAACTTAATAAATTGCTTTGGATCAACATGATTCACAATTACTTGTTACCAGTCGAAGCAATTCATTTAAGTTGGAGCTGCATTTTCTTTTTAGAGCGCAGCATCATATAACCAATATCACGAACAGTGGAGGAACTTTTTCATTTATTCAGCTTCTAGTTTTCATGAGTTTCACTCAAAGCACAATGAGCTGTTCAACGTCCTCTTTATGACGCAGAAAAATCAGGAAACCACAGATTACTAATAAAAACAGCTTTCTTAAAATAACAGAAAAGTTTTAAGTTCCTTTCATTTTATATATATCCCCCTGATAAATGTTGCTGCCTGGATTTTAAGCTTTTTGCATGTCTTTCTCATAGGTGTTAATATCTAAGGAGGGTCGTGCAGTTTCTCCTCAAAAGCATCACTTCTTTAAAGTATGCTAAGAATGTTTTTTTTATTTCTTTCAAAATTTGCTGCATTATATATTATACAATGGCAGTAAAAAGCTTTTTAAAGCCTTGTAAGTGGAGTTAAAAGGTTGATAACGACCTGAGGGCTGGATGGAGGCAGGTATCCAGGATAGTTGACAAGGATGAGTTTGCTGAAGTTGAACTTGTAGGTGAATCTTTTCCCTTTGGTCTTGTGCAGGATGCGTTTGTTGTAGTAGTATCTGCAAGCAAAATGTTTGTTTTTTTTTCTATGTCAGATTGAAATGTTGATGAATGCACTCTTATTCCTCCAGGCCGCTTTTAGGTGCTTGTTTTCTCACAGACACCATCTGTTGCATCTGTGGGCATTTTAGATGTAACGTTTTGATACAAACAACTTGTACTGCCAACAAGAATGTTAATAAGCTTTTTTTTCCTGTTTGTTTTTCTGTTTTTCGTTATTTAATTGAAAGCAGCAGCTTGAGGCAGAATCAGCTCAGAGCTGAACGATGCATCTTCAAAGTCAGAGAGGTAATTTATTCTGATGAACTTTACCTGAGCGCCCGGCTCAGCTTGTCGTAGTTCATGTGCGGTTTGCCTTTCCTCTCCCCCCACAGCCTGGCCAGCCTTTCGGGGTCCCTGATGACGAACTCGCCCCACTCCCCTCCCCAGCCGATGGCTCCACCTTCGCCACGCCCCAGCAGCTCCAACAGGAAGTGCCACAGCTGGACCTGTCTAGAACCAGGAGACCAGGCTGGTTTGTATGCCCAGTCGGGAAACAGCACTGCTGGAGGAGGGACATAAAATGTCAGTGTAACATATCTCAGTAAGTCAGTTCTTTATAAAATACATCCAGTGAGCCAGATGTTATTGCAATCTTTAAAGTGGTTTAGAATAATAATTCCTCAGGTGTTTCTTGAGGTCTTTTCAAATTTTTTGCACTTTAACCACTCATTAAATATTTATCACTTAAATGTGATATTCAAATTATTTAGATATAAAAAGGTTCTCTGCGTTGTGCGTGGTCACACTCAGTTACAAAGGCTGGCCTAAGGACAAGTAGAAATGAAAGATCCAAAGGACAACTTTCAAGGCACTATATAAAAGAAACTGTATGCTTTGCAGGAAAAAAGGAAAATAAATTACCCAATATATCAGTTCATTGTTGTGTAATATTCAGAGTAATTTTACAGAACTTTTAACTTTTTTTTTTGAGCTTTTTACAGCACTAGTGGCTTGTTGTTCTGACAGTAGGCCGACAGGAAAGGGGGTATGAGAGAGGGGGAGAGACATGCGGGAAAGGACCACAAGCCGGATTCGAACCTGGGTCGCCCGCGTCGAGGACTAAGGCCTCCATACATGGGTCATGCGCGCTAACCTCTGCGCCACCTGCACGCCCCAGAACTTTTAACTTTCAGAAGTAATCTGACCCATTGACCCATAGAACCGTTCTTCAGCATATTAATGCCACAGAAAATAAGGACAGTTATTTCGATTTTCCTGCAAAGGAAAACAGGAGAGTCTTGATTCTCCTCACACACAATATAGAATTAGGATTAAGGTTGAATCTGTTACCACACAGAAACTCCAGCTCTGCTTTGAAAACTCATCCTGCTGAACTTCTTAGCTGCATGGCAACAACTCACAGCTTAGTAACATTTGTAAACTACAAATAATTTCTGCCCTGAGTTTTTCAAATGTGTGGAATGCCATTAAATTTCTAAATCAATGGTGTCCTCAATGGCTGCTATCCTGCCTGTTTTAGTTCTTCTCACTTGAGGTAATTGCTACCTCCTCAACGTGTCAAAGTTCTGCATATGGTGCTAATGAGCTACAATTTGACCCAGGTGTGTTTAATAAGAGAGATAACTAAAACATCCAGGATACCTGTTCTAAAGGATGAACTTTGAACCTTGTGAGAAACATATAGTGTGGCCAATTGCATTTTAAAAAGAAAAACAACAATAGTGTAGTGCAAAGCAGTGTAGTGTAACTCAACTTCCGGGATCATATTCAGGAATGTCTGCCTTCTAGAAAGATTTAGTTAAGAGCATGACTCAAGAATTTCACAATATTGTGAAAATAATACTACAGACAGGGAGAAATGACTGTTTTGACTTTTTATTCTGTTTCAGAAAGCAGAAAAATATTCAAAACAGCAAAGTTTATAATACATTAGGGTTAACCATAGCCCTAACTTCTTTACTGCTTCACGCTTCTAATAACCAGAATAAGTAACCCTGGTTCACATTTATCTTTAACTGTGCTTAGAAGTACCGCTTTTGACAACATCCTGTTAAACAAATCTAATCTTTAAAAGTGCAAAGTAGTACCCAAAAGAAAAGATGTAACATATTAGATGGTTGAATTCATTTGGGAATAAAGAAAAAGGATCTAAAGCTATTTTTTCTCCTGAAAAAGTAGTTACTGGAAAATGTTTATTGTCCCGACACTCTTGAGAGTGTCGGGACAATAAACAGCTATTACGATCAGCTGTTACGATCGTCATCGATCTAGCATATACACTAACCCTCCTTATAACATCACCCAACCGTCTTAATCATATTATCTAACTTTGTCTCAAAACTATTATTATTATTTTTTTGCATTAAGGTGACTTTGGAAGAGTAAATAATTCTCTATTTACCTTGGTTACCTTGGTTTCACACAAACCAACTTTCTGGGCTTTCCTCCACCTCCTCCCTACTTTCATTAAAAATCCTAATATTAACTGGATATAAACTGCCTGTCAAGCTAAATTTGATGAGTTTAGAGGTAATCCATGCTGTGATCCTACCTGCACTGTCACTCCAACCCCACACCTCACCACTGTCTTGCTGCCCCACCTTCACATGCTTCTTTTCCAAGCTATTCCACACCACAGTTCACAACATAATTCAGAGACACACAACCTAGTCTGACTTTGAGATGTACAGCAGATCTAAGGAAATCATTGTCATTCAAATTGGTTTTACCAAATACTGAGATCTTTCTGTAGAGAAGCTCAGACATTGTTTGCCTAATTCTGACAAACAGCTGATTTAAAGTATGAGCAGAAGGGTGAATAATAACTCTTTAGTTATCCATCATTTTCACTAGTTTAATGAAAAATAGATACATTACCCAAATTTAAGGCAGTTTCGTTCCAGTTCTGTGTAAACTGATCTGGCAGTTTCCAACCAGTTTCCAACCAGATAGGAAAGATAAGCAGTTTTTGTTCTCCTTTAACTGTGCTATCAGATTCTTATTAAAAAGCTGAGGTATGCCCCTCGAGCTCCATTCATCATCGTCCCAGATCCCTAAATCTGGGTTCAATGCAATTTTCCTCACTGATGGCTTTTCTAGTTATGGATAATGGGATTTTGGTTAAGTTGGTCTGTACAATAAATAAATAACACTTCTTTGCATTTAGAAAGCTTTGCTCAATTTTGAGTTTAAATTACATGGCCCTTCATCGGAAAAAAAAAGATATTCAGACTAATCTGAGCTCTTTTTTTCTTTTAAGTTGATCTTCTTAAAGGTGTTTTAGTTTAGGAGCTTAACTCCTCATTAAAATCTGTGTGACAAATACTTGCTGTACATGCTGCTTTGGTTCAGGTTGATGAAACAAATTAGGTGTTTTTTACCTGGAAATTATAACCTTCTGTCTCATTAAAAAATGATGTGAATGTTGCAGCACTTTCTAAGCTCCTTACTGTGAACAAGCTTTAAAATAATTGCAATAGGAATTAGGATCAGAGGTAGTCATTTAATGGTAAGTAGTTTAATTGCTTTTGCTGGCATTTCATGTAATATATCTTTGAAAAGGTCCTCATAAAAGACCTGCCTGTTGTTCAAAATGCCTAACTACCCAAATTTTATATGAATTTATAAGTTAAAAATCGTTAAAAATATTTTTATAAGTGTTATTGTTTTATTGTTATTATTTTGTGACGTTACAAGCCTCATAAGTTGTGTATGCTACTGAATTTCTTAGAAACATAAAATTAATGTCCAGGTGAAAATGTATAATATTTTTAACAAGTTGGAAAATTTTATTCAAACTAATTTCATATTTATTGAAATCAACTTTGATTCTGTAGCATAAAGGTTTTTTTCACATTAAAGAGATGAGTGGGCCCTAATTACTAGCGATTTCAACAAAGGAATCTTCAGATCCAAACACATTAGCTCTGATGTTATGTTTTTTTTTTAAAGTTCATACTTATATTTTATTTTCCCATCATTTATTCTTTTTGAAAAGTCTCTGCATTTTATTTAGTTTTCTATCACTGTCTGTTCTGCTCACTAGTCAACATTTTCAGGCAACTGTAGGAAATCTGTTGCAATCTGGTGCAACTGTTCTAACTTGCACTCCTGTCATGATTCTCTTTTTTTTGTCATGATTCTTCTTGCTTTTTAATTGTCAGGTGAGAATTTGATAACAGTTTTAATTCTTAGTTTAGATCTTTAGGTAATGTGAATACAGCTCTGGGTTATGTAAATTGACTCTGGTCATACTGATTTGAGACTTTAAATGATTTTTCTGAATTGCCCTCATGATGATATAAAGTGCAACTTAAATCAAACGTTTCTTGTACAAGTCTTTTTCCCATCCTCACAAATTTATTCATGCAGGATCTCATATTTGTTTAGACAAATGAGTTGCACTTTGAGAACATCTTTTTTTTTGTAGAAATCAACACCCTTCGGGGAACATCTTCAAGACCTGGATATTTAAATAACCGTCCAGGAAGCTTTTTTTCCATAAGTATTAAATCTAAACTCTTAGCAGCAATAATTTGGGACCAAACCTGTACAGGTTTTGATGCATGTTTGGGATCCCTGTGGTGTCGGAAAACCCAACTGTGTCAAGAACTCAATCTACTGTACTACATAAAACAAGTTTCCTTACTTTTCATCAACAATCCAGGAACAACCACCTGGTACGCCATCACCACAAGAACACTAGTTTACCAGTGAAAGAAAAAAAAACTCCTCCCAAATCAGTGTCTGTATGTATTAGGAGGATCCACAGGAATGGTTAAAGCTCAAAGAGCACTTTACTAGCCATCAAAATATGGTGGTGGCAGAATCATGCTGTTGGGCTTTGTCTTTATTTATAAAATCCCATGATGCACTGCTCAATTCATCTTTTAAAATCTGCAAACAAATTGAGACTGCTGTGGAAGTTCACCTTCCAGCGGGACAAGCCTAAATATGCAGCTAGAATTGCATCAAAAGATGCTTCTATAAAGTCTTATCTTGAGGGGAGGTGAAGACAAATACAAATACACAACACAGATTATAGTTCACATTTTTTAATTATTCACACTGGAGTAGTTAGCACGTTTTGCTTGCAGCAAGAAGTCTCTGGATTCAAATCTTCCCCGACTGAGGGAGTTATTTTTACCATGAGCATAATGTTATTTTCAGTCCTAACATTGCTCTTATGAATGGTAATCTGTTCTTTGTATCGCGGCGTTATCTTGTAATAGACGGGCAAACGGTGTAGCTCACCTCTTGCTATACGTAAACACTGCAAGGACAAGTGGATATAGACGATATAGACATGTCATTTCTTTTCCACTTCACAACTATGCACCGCCTTGTGTTGGTCTATCACATAAAATCTCAATAAAAATTTGATGTAAGTGACTATAATGTGATAAAACGAGAAACATACTTAAAGGGCTGTAAATACATTTACTAGACATTAAAAAAAGGAAATTAGTGGCTTTCCCTTCTGCTTGTTTTCATCCTTAATTATTTATTATTTATTATCTAAACCTTATATAATCACTGTTAGATCGGTATTTATTTAAAAATTTTAATAAACGGAGACTGCAAAAAAAATCAAGGATTAACAAACTGTGCTAACTGTTAGTGGTGCTGTGGTTGCTGGCCTCACAGGACGACTCAGTGCAGCTCAGAGGCTATGATCAGCCTCTGCCTGCTCAGTATTACCCAAAGCAGTAGTGGCAGAACCACCAACTATGCACAATTGATTTAATTACTTTTTAATAATAAAAACACATAATAAAACAATGTTTGCACAAGCATTGTTGTTACTCACTGATCAGAAAAAAAGCATGAAGACAGGTTTCCTGCAGAGCTACTCGGGGGTTTAGCATCGAAATGGTATCATGTTAATAAACTCCACTCTCTCTTTCTTTTTTTTTTTTTTTACTGTGTCCTGTCTGGCGATGTGGCAATAAGAATAATTGTCTTGATGCAAACAAAGATGCCAAACTCCACTCTTTAAAGCATGTCAAAAAGGAAATAAACTGTATAATTCATTTTAATAAAACTAAATAAAAAATATATTTCACTTTTGCTACTTTTGAAATTCATATTTCATAAAATACATTTATTATCAATTTTTAAATACATTAAACAAACATCATTCTAACAACATTTAGAAATATTGCAAATGTTTTTCTTTTATACATTTGGCCTTCTTTTTGGGGATTGTGTAAAATGGACTAATATATTAAGAAGGCAGAGGTCTCAGAAATATTCTAAAAAGATGAGCACCAGTATAATTTTGACCTTTCAAAACCTAATTCTTTTGATATTTTCACAAAAATTGTTACTCTAAAGTTTCGAAAAATTGTCAGGTTTTTACATATTTTTCCTGTTATATTTGGGACATTCAATGTTTAAGTCGTTCAATTATTTAGAGATCCATTTATAAGATCCATTTTGTTCAAAATATAAAATTCTGTGGCAGATCTAAATATCTGCTTATTTCTTTTTTTTAGAAAACTGGACAAACATTTTCTCAGTGAATTTTTCCTTTCCTTTGCCTTTTTTTCCTGATGCGTAAAATGTTTGGCAACATGTTTACTCTTTACAGCATGTAAAGTAGCCATAACATTTTTTTATATACTCTGAAATATATCAAGCATAATACATCTCATGTTAGGTAAACTTCATACAAAATCTTTTTTTAAACCAGCTTCTGAAAAAAAAAATAAAACAAACAAAAAAAACAGTTAAATGAGACCTTGTATTGTCATAAAGCTCAGACTGGTATGTAGGACAAAAGAATCTTACCCTACAGGTATTTTTTCAAATGCAGTTTTTGCAAACTTTATGTCCTGTAAGTAATATTTTTTTCCAATCTACAGCAGATAAGGAAATACACTTTCTTGTGATCAAAATGCTTTTCCATAAGATTCCAAAATCACATCTGCAACTTTACTCTGCTGTGCAAACATGATGACGGACAAATGATTAAATGAAAAAAAACCCATCAAACTTATAACAGTGATTTAATATTTTGCACATGCAGTATGATTGGATTAATGTTGTATTTTTCATTACTATATCTGTGAGTTTTATCTGAGCTGGTACTTAAGCCTCCCACCGGTGCAGTTTGTCCACAAAGACATCATGTTTATATTTTTATAATCTAATCTATTTTTTATCGCATTAAAATGCAAGGAGATGGAATTGCAGGAAGGGAATTCATAACAACTTCTTTTTTTTTTTGTATAAAAAGTCCTCCTACGCAAATGTCAACCCGTAAATATGCAAATAACCGAGATGGAAATCAGCAAACACATGCACAATCTTACCTCGGCTCCAGTAAGGTGATGAAAGGTGCCCGACTGAGGAGTTACAGCTGCACTGCATCTGTCACCAAGACAGACAAATCCAGCATCTTCATCACTTTTCATCGCTTCATCATTTTTTATTTATTCTTTCTTTTCCATTTCTGTTTATATAT
>JAUZNJ010119120.1:0-19295 GCA_034780135.1 Jordanella pulchra | reverse complement strand
TATATATATATAGATATATATATCTATATATATATATATATATATATATATCTATATATATATAGAGAGAGAAAGAGAGAGAGAGAGAGAGAGAGAGGTGAGTAATGTAGTCCTATCCTCCTGAAACATTCCTGTAGCATTGATAGTGAGCTCCAAGGCAGATGCCATTGTTAGTCCCTAGCAGCTAACAGTTAGCCAGGTGGTTAGCACTGTAATGTGGTTGCTTTGGATTCAACAGACCCCGACCTACCCCTGCCCCATCTTAGAGAAGAAGCTATTGAAATAACTAAGCTAACACAGCTGCTTTAATGAGGCAGGAAATCAGTTTTATTTAACTACAAGTAAGCAAGGACAATCACAAGCACTAATTGTGAGTAATATAGATTTTCCAACTTTTATATAGCCAACACCACAGAAAAAAATTACATTAAGCATCCTGAAATATAAGCATTAACAAATTTTGTCCAATTTTGTGAGGTAAAATTTAGGTGCATGGGGTAGTACTCAATCTTTAAGCTGTTTATGTTTCAATAACAGGCACTCAACTCATTTTTTGAAGTAATCATTATTAAGAAATTGAATATACAGTATATATGGCTAAATTGTGTGTAGAAATGAACACAGTTTGGATATGATTTGCATAATATCTCACATGCTTTTACTGACAACTATTTAAAAATAACTTCTCCTCGATCTTTCATCTGTTATTTGTGAAAAATAGCACCTTTGTGTCCTCGCTCCAGTAAGCAGCAGGGTCAATAGTTCATTCACAGTGGCGTAAAGAAGGTTAGTTGTTAGCTACCATAGTCACATGGTTTCTGCTGTACAACGGAAAAAAGAAACTGAGTTGATTAGAAAAGATATTATATAGAGTCACAACTTTTGAATCTTAGATGCAATGGCAAAAAGAAAACATGCCAGAGAGCTCAGTACCAAAACGCAGAGGTACAGTACAAACCAAACCTTATTTACCTTTCCTCAAATCCCTGAAGATTTCTATGGATTTCATCTCATTAATCAGGTGTAGCTTTCATTGCTATGCCAACTTTTGCTAAGAAGAACGTTGTTGAAAATCTTTTAAAGAGAGGAAGAGATGATTAGGAAGATTTAAACAAGTCAGAACTTCGAAACAAAAGAAATAAAGTAAAAACAAAAAAAATGAGTTTGATGTTTAAATACTGCATAGGTCATGGTGTTGTTAAAGCCAAAGATGGTCCCATTAGCCAAGCAAGAAAAATAAACAAAAGCTGATCGTTATAACAATCTAGTTTTCTATGTTACTTACTTTGGATAATTGCAAAGTATACAGATGAGACTATTTTTATTTGTATAAATATAATCTTACTTCCAAATATTTGGCCTGCAGGATGACTGCTAAGAGGCAGCGTACAGAGGGACACAACTGGTAAACAGACCATGATCTACTCTCACCTTCTGCTTCTTTGCTAAGAAAGACTCCAACCGCCTAGAAATCACAACCTAGACTGAGGTGGGTCTATGAGACCAAAACTTTTTGCGAGTTCTCAGGATTTGTTCTTCCTTCGATTTGACTCTGCTTGTTTTAATGGAACAGCATAATCCACTGTTGGAATATCATCAACCCCCTGTCATCAGTTTGGTGGTTTTCATTACTCCAAAAACACAATGAAGGTTCATGTACCTGTGCTTTTCCTTTATCTGCAACAATAGATGTTTATAGAAATGCATCTGTGCTAACCTCTGCCTCTTATTTTCAATTTTCAACATATTGGGGATTTCTCCAGTGTTTACTAACCAATAACGAGGCAAACAAATTTCAGTGGAGTTAAACTAAAAGGAAAAGGCTCATGACAATCTCAGTTTAATCTCCAGAGTATAACCTAAATATTTACCTGAAAGAGTGAACTGAGGTTTAATTTAATTGAAGCTATATTGTGCTGTGTACATGTTCCCTTTAGTTTTTGAGTAGTGCATATACTGATAATGTGAAGAAAAGGTGCTTACGTTTCCGCACATTTTTTCATAATTGATAACATGAGAACCACAAACTATCCTGTAAAGTCAATGAATTGCTGCATTCAGATGTTCTTCCTCAGGTAGAAGACTTTAAACCAGTCTGACTGAATGATCTTATTGAATTGTCTCTGCAAAGTGCCCTGAGATTACGTGTATTGTGAATTGGTGCTATTAGCTCAGGCATGTCCAAAGTCAGTGCTTAAAGGCCGCTCACCTGCAGGTTTCGCTGCTTCTACACAGCTGATTTCCATTGTTAGCTGATTAACAACCTTTTGCTAAAATACTTATATAATTATAACTTAATAATTATCTTAATTGGCTGTCTTGAAGCAGAGAAACATGGAAAACCTGTAGGACAGATGGCGTGCAAGACCGACTTTGGACATGTCTGCCTCAACTAAATTATTATGGTTTCACTTCGCCTACAGATTTGGAATGGCCTAGCCAAAGTAAAGACCTAAATCCAACAGAGAAATGTGCTAAAAATATATATTCACAGATCAATC
Organism: Jordanella pulchra; assembly: GCA_034780135.1. Lineage (NCBI taxonomy): Eukaryota > Metazoa > Chordata > Actinopteri > Cyprinodontiformes > Cyprinodontidae > Jordanella > Jordanella pulchra. The sequence goes on along the minus strand of JAUZNJ010119120.1, from coordinate 16,794 downwards.
TGACTAAGCTGGAAAAACCTAAAAAGAAGCAATAGGCAAAATTGGTTGTCTTTACTCAAATTTTCAAGACAGAAAATAGTAGCTGTACGGCCGCTTTTAGACAAAAAAGCTCTGACAAAAACACGTATAATCGATCTTTATAACAATAGATACATCCAGATTCTTATTTATGCATTTTAGTAAAACTTGTATGTTTGTTTTATTTGGTGACCGAATAAATATTGAATAATGGGGCAGTGGGACCAGCGTCGTTTTAAAAGTTTGATGTGTCTTTTCAGTCCTCTGGAGTCAGAGCTGCAGTACTTTAATTTATCCTGTTTTGTTGCTCTTTTTGTCATGCTTGAAAAAAATCCTTACAGTAAATTTTCCCTGAATATCCATAGAATAAAGTGGAGGAAATAGGAATCAGAGAATCTCTCCATTTTTTTCTCCATGATCACACTCCTCGTATATTGAAAGCGTCCAACCAGAACACCTGCCAAAAGGTAACATGAGTAACATCTCTCACAAAGGAAACTTGTCTGACACACTTTGCTGCGGAGCTGTTTATCTGCTTCCGTGACTCCATTGTTTTGTTTTTGTTTTGCTCTTTTCACAGGCAGCTCAGAGGAACGAAAAGAAATAAAATAATGTACACCGCAGCCTTTGTTACCTTTCTGTTAAGTCGCATTTTGAGTTGATTTGATTTTGTTTGTTCGCAGCTGCTATATAAGCGCCATTATTCTCGCAAAGTGCTTTTCTCATACATTTTCTCCTGAGAGAAGCTCAGATGTTGCTCATTTTCTCTTGCTGGAAACTATCAGGTATTGTATGAAAAACAAAACTTACTTTAGGGTAGGCTTATGGAACAGACAAAGACACACACCCAAGCACACGGCAACCGTCTGGTCCCCTGGTGACAATCCAGTGTGTGAGCTTGTAATTAGTGAGTGTCCCACCACACCTCAACTTCTCTCATTAATCTCACATGAGTGATTAGGCTGCTGCGACGAATGGAACCATGGGAGGTGTGAAACTGGGTGTGAAACTGTTGTCATCTCATATGTTATCGCACTCTGGGGATCGTTGCAGGGGGGTGGGATCAAACCACGGCGGGTACAGCCCATTGGCAGCTAATCATCCCTCTAATGATAAGTGATACATTCGCCTCCTTCTCATTACAATGGCAGTACAAGGTCAGGGTCTCACACTGATCGTGCCAGCGTCGCCTTGCCGAGGAAGCTGCTGCCTGTGTTTTGACTTGTTTTGTGTAAACCCAGAGCGGAGGCTGGATGAAAGCCCGAGTGGAGCCTTCTGAATATGACACTTGATGGCTGATTAAAGCAAAGCATCGGGGTAGTCTCCGACTGCGGTGCTCAGATGAGAAGTGATCTGAAGGGTCTCGTCAGAAGACGTCATGCTGACCGCTGCCGCTGTGCCAGATGCTTGTTGTTCAGCACAGCTTCACTTCAAAAATACAGAGGCTCTTCCCCTGCTGATGCTGCAGCGAGACACGATCCAAGTTAATTAGAAAGCAAGAAAGGACCAAACCAGAACAGCTGCAAGACTTTTAGGCCTACTTCGTGCAATTAGGAGTGACAGACTGCAGCCTAGAGAGCGTTGAAGTGTCTTGAAGAAAATAGCCTTTGTATTTGTTCACATTCAGCTCAGTTAAAACCTAAAACTTTAGGATATTTAGTTCAGAGTTTTTGTGTCACACAAAAAAACCCAAAAAGGCCCAAAAAAGTAATTTATACTAGAGAACCCTTCCCACGTTTGCCATGTGTGAAAAGTAGCTTAATGCAGACCACAAAGGAAAGTTCTTATAGCTCTTTCACAGCTTTCTATATGTCACATTTTCATTAAAGGTCAATTTATGGGATGCAGGAACAACAGTTCTCTTCCAACCACTTTTCCTATCTCAAAAGAGGATAACTGCAGATCCTACACAGGCTGTTTCTTTCATTGATTCTCTCCTCACTATATACAATAAAGAGCGTTTTAGAGATCTTCACAGCATTACATATTATAGTTTATTTATTTTTTTCACAATGTAAGGTGTCAAACAAACATATTTTACAAGAATGAAAAGTAACAAATAGATGTAATGCATGGTAGAATTATACCATGATTTATACAAACCACGGCAATAAAATTAGAAAACAATGTGTGGAGAATATTCACAATATTAAATATCAATTTGTGATTTATCATAGAATCAAGCACCAAAGAAAATACAAGAAAATATATAAAGTATTATTGTAATCCTAAAATTAAGACAGTTCAACATTTTCTGGTAATTTTCTAAAAGAGAAAAAATAGACAAAGGGTTGTATAAGATGTAAAAATGTGCTCCATAGAAGAACTAGAGGCACCTCAACCTTTTTTGAACTTTTTCTACAGCTTTATAACAGACCCTCCTAGAGTGCCATCGGGATGTTGTCTGATCAATAATGTTCAAAAAGCTTCTGAGATCTTTGCAGAATAGGGAAGCATGAACTCTTTTATCCTTCTACACCATCCTGTACTGCTTGGTCACATCTCCATCAATTACATGAGAAATCTTAATGAATTTAATTACATTTTGAAGCTTAACTTTACATAAATCTGTAGTATAACTCTAAACAAATCATACACTTTTGTTGCTGTTTGAATCTTAGAATGACCCCCCCCCCCCATCCTTTTGAAGCTGCATGCTATTGATGAACAAAGTTGGCTTGTGATAGCAGGCCCCTGGGGGCCCATCTTTTGGCAGCAGGAGTGGGAGAAATCTTATCCCCGGGGTATCTGAGCACGATAATCCACCCTTTCCGAGGGATTACTTTCCCTTCCATTTGATTTATGATCTGCATATGCAACATGTCTTAAATAAATATTTGGCTCACAAGAAAACACTTCGGTGATATATCTGCAAACAGCGAGGTGGAAATGAAGGTCTGAATGGTTCTTTTATTCCTCAAAATCAAGTCTTTACTATGATTTATTTATGAATGTGACAACATTTTAAAAAAAAAAAAACTGATGGAAAATTTTGCATAAAAAAAAGCACTTTTTCATTCAGATACAAACCCCGTAAGGCTGGGAATACAGTAACTTCAAAAGCTGAACTGAATATCTCAATTACCTCCAGGGTACTGGAGGAAGCACAGCAGTTGGGAGATGTGGCAGATACAATATTTAAATTGACTGTCAGTGGAAGAAAACCCTGCTAAGCTCATATTTGATTACATATTTCATAAAATATAACCACAAATGGGTGCTCAAATGCATCCCGGCTGCTGACAGCCTGCCTCGACGCCCTCATCTTGAGCCACATCTGCAGCTCCTGCCCTTTTGTGGAGGTTAGGCTTGCAGAAGAGGCCAAAAGGATGCAGCTGAAGGACCTCACCACTCAGAGGTGATGAATGCTCCGCTGCTTACGAAGTCTCCCGATGTGCATCTGTGAGAGCAGATGAATGAGGAGGAGAAGCTGCAAATTGGGTCACAGGAACGGCGCATTTCTGGGTAATGCGGTGAAAACGCTGGAGGAGTTCAGTTGGGTGGTTGCACGTGTCTACAACTGGGGCAGAGCGACTCTTAGCTTAAGTTGATTTCCTTTTTTCATGACAGCTCTCAGACTCCTGGCATTTGGAAATTTGTGCTTTAATTTAAAAGGATGTGAAAAGAAGTCCCTTTGTGAGAAACCATTGGTCTCAAACAAATTTGTTTTCTCTTGAAAGTTATACAAGGGCCAATTCAGTCTGTAATCAAAAAAAGAATGAAATTGCAAATCAACACCCATAAACTGTAAATAATGGGTCATTTAACATAAATAACACCAAATGATATATATATGTGTCATGAATCTGTGTACCAGTGCTGGTCTAATCATCACAGTCACCTCCAACCGCTCCTCTGCTCTGCTCTAATCACCACTCATCAGATCCACCTGCTTCCCTGCCTTTATAAACTTTCCTCAGGACAGAATCCGGTGCCAGATTATTACAAGCCATCGTTGAGTTTTATCCAGCATTCCTTTTTCTGCCTGCCTGCCTGATTCTGACGCATTTGCCTAATAATTCTCTGAGCCTGCCTTAACCTCTGTCAGACATGTTTGTATTTTTGGTTTAGACCTGTTTTCTGCCCTCCATCACGTCTCCAGATTCTGCCCTCAATCAGTCTCTGTCATCTGATCATCTGGCTCTAACCCCTGTTCTGTCCCCAACTCTGGCTCTGGATAACATTTTGGATTCTCCTTAGATCTCTGACCTCCTGACTCTGACACAGATTCTGTCCCCGACAACGATTAATGCTCTTACCCTCAAGGTAACTCAGCCTGCTTTCCTTCATATGGTTTATGCATCCCAGCTTCCTCCAAAGAACCAAGCAAGCTTCAAGGGATCAAGCCAGCAGGCTTACGTGCAGAATTCCTTGACACTCTCCACTCCAAGTGGTGATGTTACATGCCAACCATGCCAGCATGCAAGGTTAGTCATTCTACGTTTATTTCTGGATATTAATTCTATCTTTGAATGCTGGTCATTCAAATACGAACTCTCTCCCCAGAAGAACCAGTTGCCTTGTTTGACGATCAATGATCTCTGTTTGAGATCATTACAATACGAGGATATATATCCACCAATATATTTCTGTAAATTTAAATATAATAAAACAGAAAACTAACACTCTTCTTAGACTTTGCATATTCGGAAGAAACTCTTTATAAAGCTCACATTTCTACCTGGAAGATGGAAATGAAGAAAGAAACCTGTCTTCTACTCTGACATCAAATCAAATTGGGTTCAGAAGAAAATAAGACGGACAATTTTTCAGATATTTTTTTTTTGCCATTATTTGTTGTTGTACATTAAACAAGTTTTATTCTTTCAAAACCAACCCGATACGAGCTAACAACTTTCTTTCTTTAAAGATTTAGCAGCAACTGTTCTAGATGTCTCAATCTAGCTTTAAAACAGGTAGAGATCCTTCATAGTTTTTATTTACCTTTGATTTTACATATCAATAGTGATACTGTACCTAGAAATATAATTCAGTGCCATTTACCCATTACTTTTTCATGAAAAAAATTTAGAACTTTGACTTGCAAATTCACAGAGCTGTTTGTGTTCTTAATATGTGCTGACAAGAGCTTGCACATATGTCTAATTATCAAACACATGCGAAGATTATTTGGTTTCAACACATTTTAATATCATTTAGACACTTAGGGGTCACTGCAAATATTTAAGTGTATTTTTTTAAACAACTACCATACTAAATAGCATTAAGCAGTGTTTGCATGGCAATTTTGGGATGGTAATTTTTGAGGAAAGTCAAAGGAAAAAAAAAACTATCTGCACATGTAACAAAAATCTAATAAGAACATTTGATATCACCTGAAAATCAAAAATGATACAATTCAATTCAGACAGATTCTTACAACTTGTGTTTAAAGTTGTAACTGTTGATTTATACTTTTTCGGATTGCAAGGTTTAAAATGTTGCAAAATACAAACATTAAGATGGTTAAATATAGATGGTGCTTAACATAAAATGCTTAATAAACAGAACAATCATAAGTCAATTCACAACATAGTTCAACAGAGCCATCCTTAGCAGCTGCACTAAAGCTGAAAGACTATAGGATGCCAATAGCAGGTGCTGGAAAGATATAAGCATGTTAACCTTCAAAATGTTTAATATGACTTGTTGATCGCTCGGTTTCAATTCATCAGTTAAAGAAAATTCCAACTTCTGCTTCATAAATGGTGCTTTTCTCATACATAACCATTTAAAAAACAGAGGCTAATGTTTGAGCTTCTTTCAGTGCAAACCAGGGTTAGGGTTATCTGGGGATATCAACTAAGGCCCAAGGAACTGCTGCAGCCAATACAGTCTCTCTTTTAAACCATTTTCTTAGGGGGAACCACATTTGTTGTACTGAGAAAATAATGTGCTTGGTCTGCCATACAACTTTTTACTATCTTAACATTGAAAGAGCTAATGATTAAAAGAAAGAAAATGCTGCACAAAATTGAAGGACTGCATTTTACTGGGAATGCATTAGACATAATTATGAAAAGTAGAACAGTATCACAAGTTAATTTCAGCCATGATCAGCTTGAGATTTAAACTTTCTGCCACAGCTTTTATCTAGAAATAATTCAAGGTTTTCATCTTAAAATCACAATGAACAGTTCTGATTTTCGCGTCATAATAAAGCTTAGATGTTCATTTTAATTGTAAATTTTACCTCCTCTTCCATGCCATAACACATTAATTAGCTATATATGGTGGGATATTGATTGCTTTGAGGTTGACGGGGATGTGGAGTGAATCAAGAACCTTCTGCATTTTTACCTTTCAAGGTAAATAACGTAAAATTATTTGTGGACATGCATAACAAACATTAGCAATGTTTCCTTAAAAGCATCAGTCATTAATGTATCCCTGTGCCATAAAAGCTCAACCCCACTGACAGAAATAATAAGACACATCATCTCATATCACATCTCTTGGTGGGGGCTTGTCATGTCAGTCAGCCTAAGGACTGCTCTAATTTCATTAATATCGGCATGCGGATGCCTTTCTTTTGGTGGTGGGCGCTCGCACTGGGATGTGAGTGTGTGTGCATTTGTGTGTGTGTATGGGGGGGGGGTCCTTTACCTTGGCACAGATAAGAAGACAAATTAGATTTGAGGGAGGATAGATCTTGTCGGCAGCCCACGGCGCCTCTTGGCAAAGGAAGAGAAGTCAATACAGAGCGGAGTCTTTCTTACTTCTTAAGATTTACAGTATCTGCAGCTCCACAGCCTCATACTTCACTAGATGAATGAGTATTTCATACGCTGCCAACTGGCGCACCATGAGTTGAGCTGAAGGTCATTGTGACTCATTTGGCTGGGGATAGAAACTACTAAATCTCAACTACTGAATTGTTTTAATAGATAATAGTGCAGATACCTCTGTTTGTATTAACTCATGTAGCACACATTAATAGTAGTGCCAAAGACAGTTGAAGGTGCAGTTGAACAGAGAAGGTGCAGACTGTGGTCAAGCCTTGAGGCATATGGCAGGTCGCTCCATGCCTGCCAGCTAATTGAGTCCTAATGAATCATTGGTTTGGCGTGCTACACGTCCCTCGTGATGGCTGGTGTCATTGATGCATTGAGGATGCGCACTCCACTGGAAGTAAAACAGGGGGGGAGTGGTGGCCCTGGTTGAACAAGGGGGACGGGGAGACACCCCCGGCTTCAAGCTGAACACTTTGCCCCTTCTCCAGATGCTACAGACCACCACACAGAGCTCGCTACCCAATGGAAGCAATTGTGCAATGGACTGGCAATTCAGTGCTCCATTTGACTCCAATAACAAAGTGTATGGTGTCAGGGTCGAGGCGTTTTCCCCTAATAAACAGGGTCACTGCAATAACCAGTATAGGCTCAAAAACTATGAGTTCTGTGAGGCTTCAAGATGCTTTTGCATAATTTAAATATAATGTTATGTTGATCTAGTTTGAATCAAAAAATGCTTCAAAGAAAGAAAAAAAACACTTTTATCATAAGCAGTTACTGACACATTGGATTGACTATTCAGGTAATATCAACGTTGTTACATCAGTGGATGCTGCAGAATAATGGTGATAAAGGTGAAGGACTGCCAACAGAATGGTTTTATATAATTTGTGTGACTGGATGCTGGAGAGAATTGTGTGAATTTGTGTTTAATCAGACACAAACAGAAATGGAGTTGCAATTTATGGTCTCATTATAAACAGAGGAAATACAAGCAAGGTAATATCCTGTGTTCTGTAGGAGGACTAAATAGCAAACCTCTTTCTAATTGTATTCTAAAACGGTGTTTCTAATTATTCTTTTTTATATTTCTTTTGCAAAGTAAGTTTTTATATAACCAAGGTTTAATATTAGTTTTTTTTTATTTTACATACAAGCATGTGTAATTACCCTCACATTATAAGATTCAATAGGGACCATCTGTGTTTTGAAGGTGAGTGCTGTAGGTTTGAGACATTTGAGACCTTTGTTTTCAAAATTAGACATTTTAATTTTTTTTTTTTTTTTTTTTTTTGAGAGATTCATTCATGAACCTATTTATCTCGCAGCTGTTTCAGTAGACAGTAGACAAGAGAAATAGTAAAAATTACAAAATCCAAATGATAAATAGCCACTGGCAAACTAATTTAAACTAACTAAAGTTGTCAGAGCTTTATATTGGTTTGAACTGGAGATATTTTACAGCTTGTTTATCATTCATGTCTATGTGTGATTTTCTCTAATTCTATTTATTTTAAAGACTTTAAAAAATGATTGGAACTTAACTGAATAATACACTTAAATGGGAATCTTTTAGACAATCTAGAATTTATCAATCCTTAAAATATAAAAGAGCCAAAAAAAAAAGTAGAACGTTTAATTTCTTTTTTCGCTTTATAGGAAATTTTAAACCAACCATGAGATGGCTACATTTTGGTCAAACCTGATCTGAACAAATATTGTGTCTTTAAACTACGGCTTTTTTACCGCAGTTTTCTTTTGTGAGAACAAAAATAAGATTCTAGGTTTTCCTTTTATCTTGTCTGTAAGTAGACTAATATTATTTTGCAACAAGAAGTTGCATAGTATGGCTAACAGCTAGCACAGCGCAGGACTATTCTTAGCTAACTTTAGCCAAACTAACAAAAATGGTTTAAATTCAGGGATAAAGAACTCTATCCATATGTTACATTTCAAAACTGTCGTTTTATTGTTTTTCCACCAACAAAAGAATGTCTATATATACTGGAACTGCTCAAATTATAATAGAATTTTAACTGTAGAATTTCAACTTTAGGGTAGTTAACAGACTAAATTTGGCTGATGTCTCTTATAGAGCGTGTGAACATTTTTAGTTTTTGTTGTTTTAATGAGCTAAAGTTAGCTAAACAGGTGGTCCATCTGTCTTGTTAATCTTGGGAAACTTTCACTGATAAAATATACACAGCAGCTCACTTCTTGAAGAAAATAAGTAATTTTTCTTGCAAACTTATGACTTTTAAGTAGGTATAGACTACTGAAATTGTCCCCATGTCTTACACCAAATGATGGCAACAGCTGCAGTATTTATAGACCTTGACTCCAATCAGTGCTAAACACAACAGCTTAAGTGGGAAAGGTTCATTTTCAATCAGGTCCTTGCTTTAATCAGTGAAAGGCCGACCTCCGGTTTGTTTAAGAGATTTTTAACCTAAATGCACCACCACATTTTAGATGAAAAGTAAAAACAGCCTATCAGAACAAAAGAAAATTAGAGAGAAGAATAAGAGCTGCATAATTTGGTTTAGTGTTTAAATAATACAATGTCTTTTATCAGCTGCAAATAACCACAATTTCTGTTACTCTCCTTTTTTTCTTGCCATAGTCAGGTACTTAATTGTTTTTGTCAGATTGAAAATCTGGACCATGAGAATTGATGTATGTCAAGTATTTTTTTATTAAATGATTTAATGGATGTTAATAAATATCATGGCAAGTAAATATCCAAAACCTTCCTTTAATGTGAAGTATTGATATTTAGGCAACAGCTGTTTTCTTTCTAAATAAAAAAAACTTTCATCTCTGTGCATCATGTACATGGGATGCCAAACCTGGGGAAACTTAGGCGGGTTCATGCAGATATCTGCTTGTCTAGATTGAAGAGAAAAAGTGCATACGGTACTTGCTAGAAAACTAGATTCCCAGCTACTGGATTCCAAAGTCAAAAGACAATGTCATATTAAATTAAAAATATCATTCTGGAATATGCTCAGATACAGAAAAGGAGAAAAAAGCTGACCAGTTTAAGTAATTTGCAATAAAAAGGGGAAAAAGACAATCCTAATTGGATAAGATATATTTCCCTTGAGTTGCATTTTCTGCCATGAGCTAAATTAAGTGTCTTGATTCCAGAGGGAGACCCAACAAAAAAGCACTTACTGGAGAAGTTAATGCTCTCTAGTGTTTTGTTGAGCTCCATCTTAAACCCTGCCTCTCACACTGGGCTGTGAAGAACTGTCTTGGGATCACAATTGAAAATTGCACGGTGTGTATAGATTGGTGTGCACATGTGTATCCATACATCTTGGAACGGAGCCAGAGAGGGCAGCTTAGGATCTATTGCAAAACACTCTGTATAAGGCGATTATGGCGGAGGGGGGGTGGGTTCAGCGGACTGGCTCAAACAGCTGTGAACTTTGGCACAAGAGTCCCAATGCCAACCTTTGCCCCCTTCGCACTAATCAACGAGACCTTTTCGGCAATTATTTATTTTAGTGAATTCTAAAGCTGTAATGTTTTACCACATCCTGCTTTTTTTTTTAAATTTTACTTAACGCTTCTGATGTACTGCTGCTATACTGAACCAACCCAACTGTTTCTTATGAGAGCCTGCTCTTACATGGCCACTCAGGCATAAAACAGAAAGCATCATGAGAGACATATGGCTCAGTAATAAACTTTGCATTTGAACTGGTAATGTTGGCTCATGAACTCAGTGGGGGCTGGGATTTCAAGAAGAGATAAGAAACAAGAAAAAACTAAACGGATAGATGCTAAACTGGCTAGTCCATGAGTACGATTGGAAAGGTAAGGCTTTTGTATGAATAATCACTGCTTTTCCTACATAAAACAGCATGAAAGTATTTCAGGCTCTTGGCCTGCTGTTGTATCTTTTATCAAACGATTAATATTAGATTAGTATATTAATAATAGAGTTAAACGATTTTCACATATTAGCATCAAACCATATATCTCAAACTTTATATCTGATTTTTACTAAACTCAAAAAAGTGCATCAAATTATATCCTGTTATTTGAGTTTTTGTTTTAAAAAAACAAAATGATTGATGTTGTTCTGAACCGATGAATAAAATATTCCATGAGGTCCTAAAGGTTCCAAATAAAACAGTAAACATGTAATAAAAAATGAAACTAAACATTTATTTTGATGAAAGTTAGTTAAAGGGGTGAAAAGGAGGACTCAAGAAATGAAAGGCCAATATTCTGCTGAAAAGAAGAAAGAAATCTTTGTCAATAAAATTACTGCAATATCGTAACATTGAATGATAAACTTCAGATAAAAATCTAATGTGTGCATACATGTAAATCAATGGTATTGGTTAAATTTTAAAAGGTAATGGTATTGGTGAGCAGTCTGTTACCATAAAATAACCACAGTATCTCTTATTAGACACATTTGTTGATTCAAACAGAGCAGATATATCTAGTAACTCTAACCATATTGTTAATAGCTTTTTACTTACTAGCCTATTCTGCAGAACACATATGTTCTCTCTTTATGCTTTGTTTCTTAATATTCATAAACTGAAAAAGCTAATTAGTATAAACGTTTTTTATACAAAAATATCTTTAAAATAGCCTTTACGACTAAGACATCATTTGAGGAGAAGACTGACACATCATTACTTCAGCACTGATGCATTAGCCTGTAGCCTGTTTTCCCTGAATGTACTTCGGTTTTAAAGTTCCCACACTATTTCTGCAAATGTGTAATCAAATGCATTCAATTAAATGTGTACAATCTAGCAACCAGTTGAAGCGTTTTAAATAAGATGGATTTTTTGGATAGTAAGCAGTGAACAGCATCCAGTTCAACTCAGACCTCAATGGCAACTTCACCTAAGATGAAAAAAATAAATCATTGTCAAGTACGAGCCCGAGCTACAAGAACAATTAGAAGAGTGCTACAGTTCTGTGGTTTGACCACAGGTGGCAGTATCATTAGAAAACTCAGTTATTTAAGATTTGGTAGGACTCCTTATGTTGATTAAGCAAGCTAATAAAGTAATCATGTACAAAAATCTGTGAACTTGATAGCTAAAAGCTGATCTACTAACCAGGTACAAAATGGAATGCATCTTTGAGCAGAAGGGTAGAAGAAGAGTATACTTTTTGGCCTGTTTCATTTAATGAATAAACAGAGAATTTGCTAATCATCAATACATACAAAAAACTATTAGGAGGAATATGCAAATATATATACAGTACATGCATCCCTAATCTGACATATCAAATTTAATTAGACTGCAGGTGCTACACATTTGAAGAAGACTTTCAAACACACCAGAGGGAAGGATCTTACAATTGCCCAAGCTTACTTTCAAGTGGATCAAGTGGAGAAGGCCTTATTTAATAATATGTTCAGTGATTTTGGAAAGGATTTAAAAAAACATGGTAAAGGACCTTTGATTAAAGGCAAAGAACACTTTAAAAAGTTACTTTAATTGCAACTTTTATACCCATGCATGATAAAACTAATATTAGCCATCACTTGAGCCATATTGGACATTGTTGCAAGGGCATTTGGCGATGATACTGTGTTTTAAAATACCTTTTTGGGGGGGATCCCATTTGCTTACTGTAATTTCAATGAGTCAAGACATTGTTTGCAGGGCATCAAAACTGTCCATAGCTCCGAATCCTACAGCCTCCAAACTCCAGCCCTGGCTATGAAAGTCCCTATAAAGACAAATTCTGTTGCTATATATCCCACAATAGTATAAAAATGACCAAAATCAAAACAACAATATCTACAACAACGTGTCTATTAATTGAATCAATCCTGGTCAAAAGTCTATAAAAAAAACAACGTTGCTTATTGTGTGAAATATATATAAAAAACACACAACCTTTAATATTTTTTATAACTACAGACATTTTTTTTATTTCCCACCGTTATTTCATGCATAAAAATGTTGTCTAAAGAAGGATGCCGCCAGCAAAGGCAATGGGCTGCCCCAGATGGGTGGGGATACCCACTCTGGGCCCTCCTTGGTGGCTCCACTGTGTGAACCCAATACCCTGCATGTCTCCACAACTGAGCAGGGTGTGAAACCCCGGTGCTGCAACATACAAACTTTTTGGAAGCGCTCCTGGAACTCTGAGGGAGACCTGTGCACCGGCTTACAGATGCGCAGTTCTGCGTTTATTGCATTTCTGCAATCAGTCAGTAGATGCACTGCGCTCTGCGCCCACATCCACAGGTCCCCAGCGCCTTCGTCGTGCTCCGCCGAACGATTCCCAACCTGCTCTGCACTAAAATCAATGCCATCTACCGAGGTTCTGCGTCATCATTCATTCGTTCACCCCAGAGCACATTAACACGCATTCCTTTGAAGATGACTCCCTGCTGTTGCAGCAGAACGTCTTCTCATTTAAATATAGCTATGTGAAGTGGGGGGACTTAACCCCTTCTAATAGGTTGATAAGGGGGAATCGTGTTGCCTGAAGCAGTGAAGCAACAGGGCCCTCCTATTCCGCTAACGTACGTAAATCACACCAAAAGGAGAAATGTCAGTGCTCGGTGTGTGCGCAGTCCAATGTGGGACAGCGGGTTGTTTGACAGGCGCTTTACTGGACTGCATATTAACCAAGCACAATGATCGGGATTCCACCTCTATTTCTGAACCCATACATGTCTCATTTCTCTTCTGCATGCGTCCCAGTGAGCCACAGCGGACCGGTCCGCAAACCCCCACCCCCCCATCAGCACCCAGCAGCATCCAGCACATAAATCCTGACGTGTATCTCAACCAGCCTCGCATCTTCCACCGCAGTTTTAAAAGACTCCCCGTGATGAAAAAAAAGTCACAGATAAGACAACTCTTACCTTTTCTCATCGGGTGCTCATTATGAAGAGTACCATTTATGCGTTTTAATCCACATCTGTGTTCCCCTTCATTTGTGCGCTCTATCTTCTCCCCCCACAGTGAAGGAGGGTGAGAGTGAGAAAGAGAGGGAGACAGCGAGTCTAAGAAAATCCATGTCTTAGTTCCGTTTTACAGGACACACAAGGTGAAATCAAAATGACTTTCTTTTTTGCAGGCTCAGAATTTCTGCCATCACTCAAATCCTATATCTTGTCCTCCTTCCCCCCTCTGTCCTCTTCTGCTTCTTCTTCTCTTCAGCTCTGAAGTTGCCTGGTTACCCCTGTTTCTCATTCAAGGAGGCAGAAGCGCAGCATACAGCGGCCAATCATAGCGGCAGCCCGAGAGATTAACTATTTCTTGGCTCCGCTTTTCCACTTTCAGGCTAAAGAAAAAAAAAAAAAAAAAAAAAAAGATGAGGAGAGTAGGCGGGGAAAACTGGGCCCCCGGTGACGGAAAAATTAAAATGCACAGAGAATAATATAGAGGGGGGGTTCGTTAGATGGGGGAAGGGGGCGTAGGGGATTAAAGATTTTAGAAAAATAAAGGATTCTGGAGAGGAGGAGGGACCAGTTGCCACTTATCAGCACAACAAAGAAGTAAGTGAATAATATTCCAGCTTCAGAGGCTGTTATGCAAACTTCAGAGAAGCTGTCCTTCAGAAGACTTCTTGTTTTTTAAACAGCAGAGATCCATCTAATTTCTGAACCCTCCCAAAAAGCAATCTATCAGGGTCATTGATCAGCTCTCCTTTAACCAGCCATCCATCAAGTAAGACCCCCACCACCACCATCACGATCAAATCACATCCCCTCCTTTTTCCATCACCCCTGTCCTAGACCGTTCACCTCATCATAAGCTGTATTGATTTCAATTCCACCCCTCCCTTAACCAGGGTGAAAGGTGCACAGGGGAGCGCGCCAGGTTCAATCACTCCTACACTGTACAGACGGGGGGACTTAATGAGCACCTACCTTGATGGTCTGCTCAATGAAAGGAGGGTCTCTACATCCAGGTCGAGCCCTCTGACACTACAGCGTAGAAATATGAGAGTGTGAGACATGAGAACAACGCTGGCAGCAGACTGGTCTCTGCGGGGTGCCTTGCAGAGCTCCGGGTGCTTTATGGAGGAACAGTGGGGGGTCCTGACAGGGAGACAGCAACCTTTTAGAGTAGACTGAAAACGGCTGGGGTGGGATGAAGGGGTTGACCTATGCCTGGAGAGCAAACTCTAAAACCCAGGAGCATTCCTGCACAGATATCTAATGCAGTGATTTGTATATTTACTCAGGCGTTTATGTCTTTGAGGCAAGCAATGATATCCTGCATACAACTGTGCTCCAACCATAAACCTCGCTGTATTGTACTTGGATTTGATGTCATAGACCAACACAAATAGGGCCAAGATGAAGAAGAAGGAAAACGGAGTTTGGTTTTTAGATAAATGGGTAAAAAATGAGGCATGGTTGATAGGTTTGCTAACCTTCTTGTGTCTATAGTGTCCAAACTCCACTCTCCCCTTTCTTGTTAACTGAGAAAACTCAGTCAAGATTAAAATGTAGTCTGTGCATCAACACCACATTTAGTACCAACCAGGTTTGAGCGAAATTATGCAGTTTTACCAAATTAAATTCATAAGCTTAGAAGAAATTATACAACAGTTAAGTCCCTCTTTGTGCTGTCTCAATATATTCAAGACGGTCTCACGCCCAAGCATCCCACTGTCTTGTTGCATCAAAACAAGCTCAGTGTTCCCATTGATTCACTGCTGTTGTTAGAATGTTGTTTTCATTAACTTTGTTTTTGTGGTGGCTTATGTTTAATGTCACCATAGCGACCAGAGAGTACTACAGTACAGCTAAAGACTGTTCCATAAAAATTTAGTCTGACATTAAAAACAGTCCGTGACGCGAAAAAATGTTGGGGGCCACTGCTTTATCCTATTCCCTAAACCTAAACAAATGCTATTTTACGTTATTGTGCACTTTGTGCGCGTTAAAGCTGCCAAGAACAACTTTGTAGCCTAAATTTTTCATCCCAGGTCACAGGCATGTCTTATAAAACATAGTCTCAATTTCAAGTGACACAATAATCACTATTATATGATAAGAGAGGTACCCCCATCGCATCAGTATCTGACATGCAGGGGGCTTGACCGAGCATCAATATTTGCTGAGTTGGGAGTGAGAATGTGTTGGTATACCTTAGCTTTAAAACAAAAAATGTTGTTCACTGAATCTGAATTGTTTTAACCAAAACACTCGACCCTTTTGTTAGTTTTCCCAAAGTCTTAAAAAGAGGAGCTAAAAAAATGCTGCTTAAAAAAAGACCAAACTCCTTTTTGAAAAGCTAAAAACCCTTTCATCACAAACCTTGTTAATGACCAACCGCTTTGACAGCTTTTATTTGGGTTTCTGTTTCCACAAAAGTACCGAGATTGGCATTGTCAAGGTGTTCAATTTGCATGAGTACAGTAGGAGCCACAGTGCTGGTTTTATTGGATTCTGATATGTATAACTGGAAGAACTGGAGAGCTGTGTCAGCCTTACTGGTGCGGCCCTGTGCTATTTGAGTCTTTCTTGAAGCGTAGCGTAGTAAGACTCAAACTGATTTATCTTCACTATAAATCAAGCCGATCCGTGAAGCACTCAGAGACCATTAGTAAACCAACAGCCAGGCTGGAACCCACAGACTGTACAGGGATCAATCTTATTCCTTGAAGGGTATTTCCAGCAGTAACTGCGCAATCGGAGGGACATAGAGAATAATTAACAAGAGAAACCGAGAGAGAAAGCAGCATAGACAATACAGAAAGACCATAAGCTTGTATTTGAGCCCGAGACCTTCTGGTCTATTAATTACTTTTCATTTATTATGAACAACTATCCAAATGCAATCTGGATTTTTAAAGGTATCATTAATGTTTGCTTCTATGGCCATCTTTCTCATATCCTTGTTGTGTCATTGAGGTATCAAGATTGTTAGTGATAACCAATCAAATGATTGCTGTCATGATGCGGTTGTTTGGTTGGTGGTGAGGCAGAGGCAGGATCAGGTTGAAGTGGAAATTAAGACGCTTTATTAACACAGAGTCCAGAACAGAGTTACAGGTGATGTGTCCTCAGAACAGGCAGCAC
>JAUZNJ010119109.1:2545-19295 GCA_034780135.1 Jordanella pulchra | reverse complement strand
GCAAACCAATACAAATTGGCCACTTTGACCAAAATAAAGATTAAACAGAGCAACTTTCAAAAGCTACAATCAAGGGTTGAACCAGGAATCTTTCAGGTTGGAGTCACACTGTTACAGCCTACCCCACTGCCACCATTATCAACATAGATGCAATAAATGTAAGCTAATTCTGGCAACACAACCGACAAATTTTCAACCAATGTCTTCTTAGAGTAAATCCTTACTCTGTCAAAGCTCTGTGGAAACACTCGACTGAACGCAGCTCTTCGACAAACTCCCACATCTTGCCTGAATACTGAAGCTGTTTACCTGCCTGTCAAAGTTCGCGAGCGATCTGAACCACTTGGTACGTGGTACAGCCGGGCAGCGAGGCTTCGGACGTCATCGTTTTTGGCTCCTCCCCTAAATGAAGCAAGCCTCGATACACGCTCTACGGAAACGTCACCTCCATTACTCGACACACGCCTCGAAGCCTCGGCCCATCATGTAACATCACTAGCAGGCTGCTATATCGACATAAATTGTGCTCTGGTGCTCGTTGTGTCCATAAGAGGAAGTTGGCTGTTGAATTCTGGAGACTCTAAGCTTTCTAACGATGTGTAACATATGTATATGTGTAAACGTTTAACCGTTGTTATCTTCATGCGATTCATTGTGAAATATATCAATTTGTTCGCTGGAGGGGGCGTTTTAGCTAATAGAAAATAGGAGTACATTTAGTAGTTGTCTTGATTTTCATTAAGTGACATTAAAATAATCTGTTTATTAGACTATATTTTCAAAAATACTCAATACAATTTAATACAGAGTTAACTTGGTACTGAGAATATTTTCTCACAGCTCAACGTATTTCCCTTCATATACCATAGGTTCTCAAAACTATGCAACCTTGAACCCCGACAAAAATGGATTAGTGTTGTTTAACGTTGGCGATGTACAATGAGTTATTTGGTGGCATTAGTTTCAAACAGGAACAATCATCTTCAACAACTTGTTGCATTGGGTTCTGTTGATTACTGGTTTTCTTAGAGCAGGGTGTCGCACTGTGCGGCTGCTGACCATGCTTTGTGAAATACTGCTAAACCCATAGCAGTTTTAACCCCTAACCAATAAAACAGTCTTTAACAATGTGTGGATACTTCGAAGGTGGATCAAGAGTGGTTAGGCTCAGTATCCAGCACCAAGTGCCTGCCGATGCTCCATGTGAGCTGCTCTCAAAAACTCACCTACGTCGCTGCCTGAGTTACGGCAGGACTCATCGTTCAGAAATTCTCTTTGAGGTCATGTTTAACAAGTTTAGCAGCAGCGTTAGCAAGAGCTAGCGTTAGCAAGATTAGCAATTACCCATGGTTCATTCACTGTTTCCCAGTCTCTTACATAATAGGTGAAAAGTTAGACAAGCAGCAGCATAAACTGCCTGCAGATGAGACCCTGATTAGTGGAATAGAGACAGGAGTGGTGATGGCAAGGCAGGCTAATGCTAGCACCCTTGCTGGACTGATTTAAGTCCCAGAGTTGTTCTCTCCTGGGCTGTTCTGGTTTAAACAACATATGCAAAGAAAAAACAAACCTCTTTTACATTCTGTATTTTTATTGGAGATTTTAATTAAGACTAACACCAAAACACACCTTTTTACATGAAACATTAAAATTTCCAGGTGATAAAACTGACTTTTGTAAAAAAAAAATTATATATATAAAGCTGTTAAACTTCAGACTCTAATATGTGCGATTTATAACTATACTCTGTTGTTTTTCCTTTTCTATTACTCTCTTCTTTTCGTTCAGCGAATAACTCTTTCTAAACAGTTATTTACGATCTCCATCTCATGTGTTCTGAATGGAGAAAAAGAAGAAGGCTTTTTGTAACATCACAATATTTCGGAGATGCGTGACCACAGGGCATGATTGTGTCATCATTCGGTGTGTATTGATGCTTGAAATTTCACAATCAGATAGAAATCTTTCCGGATTAAAGAACAAAAAATAACCAGATTGTAATGTGGACAAGTAATTTAAATAAAACGACCAATTAGACTAAAAATGTCTTGTAAACATCTGCCATTCATTCAGTATTGTTACGTTCATGTAAGCGTAGTGTTCAGTTTGTTGAGTAAAAGCCAGGCTTAAACAATGAGCTCAGCTTTTCCTTTTAGCTTAAGGTTTATGGCTGCAGTATTTTTTTAAACAACTCTAGTTATCGACAAATGAAGCCATGTGATCAGAAAAGTGAAATATCACAATGATATGATCTGAGTCTGCCGCAGCTCTGCTATAAGATCATGCTTTCTGGAGAGGACCATGTGTGCTAATCTGACTTCCATGGACTCAACAGTCTTTAGATTATCAAGCAGACTTGGCGTCATACATAAACATGATGCAGCACACACGCTCCAAAGACACACACATCTATCCTCCTCTGAGGCGATGCCTGTGATCTATCAAGCATGCTGGTAATCCCAGCGACGGCGGTCACTTCAGCTCTGTAAACAGCTGAAATATGGATGATAAAAGAAGCAGATGAAAAAGAATAAACAAGGAGCCTGTGGACGGGAAGAAATTCCTTGAAGATTTTCCAAACCCTGTCGGACTTCGCTCTGAACCGCACAGGACTTCAAACTTCAATCACTCTCACCAGATGATTGGCAGACCTCATTTGACTTCAGTGTTTTTATTTTTTATTTTTGCATGGCAGTGGAGCAAGATTTCTTTTTCCCTCTGTGACATCTTGCTGGCCTCAGAGAGCTGCATTAAAGGATGAAGTTAGATACTTGTTGTTTACGAAAATACTAAATCTTCTCTTATTTGACAGAGGAAAATATCCATGTAAAATAGCTGTAAGTGAAGCAGAGATATGAGCGGATATGTTAATAGGAGCATATTTGCATTTATCAAGCTCTCAGATTTGATGTGTTTGACTCCGTCTTTCTCATGCTCTGCACATTATCCTCCTCTCTGCCGTCTTTTATCTCCCGTCGCTGCCAATCTCCTGGCGGAACATAATTATCTCCCAGTTATTGTAAATATGAATAGATCGAGTGTGTTTTGGGCTGTTTTCAATTTTATATATTTTGTCAACCCACATGTTTTCATTGAGGCATTCGTCTCCCTCCCTATCGCATACAAAAACATAGATCAGAGGGGGCCTGTTGCTTTAGTCTTAAACACATTAGTGTAATTACCTCCTAATGATATTTAATTCCCACACAAAAGAAACAAGACACTCTGGTGCATTTGACACATGAAAAGGCAGAGGCAGAGAAAGGAAAAAGGAGAAAGCATTTGAGAGGAATCACATTAGATGTGTTTGTTATGTCATTTTATAGGTGACTGCTTAGAGTGTAAGCAGGGCCCTCGCTGATGTGACAAATTATTGTAATAAACAGAACCCATTCAGTGGATCCGAACGCAGCGTCGGGTCATAATCAGAGGGGAGGTTTAGGGAAAACAAGCTTTTTCTTTCAGATACTGACAATTATATCCTCTTTCAGTCCGCTGTGATCTCAGCCTGATGATATTTATGATCCAGTCGTTAAAACACAAATTATCTTTTAGATTTACTGGAAGTGAGACTCTAACGTTTGTCATATTGGACTCCAGATCTGTCGACTTAGAACGACAAGCTCTGTGTTTTCCATCATAGATTCAACTTTGAGAGACAGAATGAGAAAATAAAAATTTGTTCATTTCAATTTAACCTTTGTTGATAATAACAGAGGTCAAAGGTTTCCTGTCAGTCGTCTCCAGCTTTGCTCTCACTGTAGCTGTAGTTTGAATTGTTCCTGATGGTTTGAGGCTGTCGCTGTGTAGCAGACTTTCATCTCCCTTCTCTCATTTTCTACGTGGCTGAGGTCTAACTGGCTACGCCGCTCCAGGACATGGAAATGCTTTTCATGGAGCCACTCCTTCATTGCCTTAGTGATGTTTTTAGATCACTGTGATGCTGGAAGACCCACCCACCTCACATCTTCAACGCTCTCACTGATGGAAGGTGGTTTAGGCTCTAAATCATGTTCCTGTTCTTTCTTCCTTTAATCATCAGTCCTCCTGTCCCCTTTGCAGAAAAAGCCCCAAAGGTTTGGTTTATTCTGATCAGTATAAGTTGTTTTTGGCGTCTTATCAGTTTTCAGCCCCCCTCAGTGCACATTGAACCCTGCCTGACCCCCCCATGAACATTTTCTTTTATCCAGACAATGAGTTCAAATAGGTGCCATTAATACAGGTAACGAGTGAAGGACAAAAGAACTTCTTAAAGAAGACACTTTTCTTGTTTGTTGGCATCCAAATAATTCTTTCCACCATAATTTACAATACAATTCCTTAAAAGTGTGATTTCTTGGGATACATACATTTAAAACACAACAAGTTGTTGAATAGTTGACACTACAGATCAGTCAATGCAGGATTTATAAGGCCAATACCAACAGAGGTTATTCTGATATCAGTCCAACCAATCCTTCATTTTTTGAATCTGATATTACTTTTTTTCTTCCTCCATTTACATGATGAAAATGACCAAATGATAGCAAATGTTATCAATTTAAACCATAATCTTCAAGGAATGCCATAAAATAACAGATTATTTAAGTCTAACGTCACCAAAAGAGTAGAAGGAGCAGCGATTGTTTTATCAATGAGTCGTTGGTATAAAAAAAGATGATGCGTTAGATAACTGTATCAACAGTAAACAATTTCTTTTGTGTTTTTTTATTTTTGCATGACCAAAAAAAAAAGGTTGACATGAAAAAGTTTGTGTGTTTTAGTCCTTAGAAAGAAAACCAGAATCATCAGAAATAAACCAGCTGTTAAAGCCTGATCAAGCTGTCTTCACTTCAAATAATATTTCAATTTGTAACAGAAGAAAACGTTGACGGGTTAGGCGTAGCTTTCTCTCTGTTGCCTCTAGCAGACATATGCTGTTCAGTCACCTGCCAAGTCAGTTTCAGTGTTTTTTTTTATAAACAGCTTCCAAAAATCAACTTTCCAGGCTTTTCTTTGGCTTAAACCATCTGCTTCACATCTGGATACATCCGTCCAACTCGAACACCAACCTGATAGTGACTCCAGAGGAAATGTGCTTTATTCAAAGGAACATTTATAGAAGTTGTTCTTCTCTTTTATCTCAATGTACGTTTTTTTTCTGGACATTTTTCTGTTACAGGCAAAAATGTTGGCTGGACGCTTTCTTGTTATGGATTCATCAAATAATCCTTTTTCTTCTTAAACATGTATACATTTTCTGCATATGTTCTAGATCTTAGTCATCTTAGGAGATGATTTTTCACGATCGTTGTGATGTTGTGGTGTACAGAGCGCCAAAATATATCACGAAACACACAGATGGATGATTTCTGATGAAAAAAGAAAAAAATAGGGTTAAAATAAAAAAAAAAAATAAACATTAATTTATTTTTAGTGCAGCTTTAATTCTTACCAACATAATTTGAATATTTGTTTTATTGGTTTAGTCCATTGTTGCATCTGAGTAATTGTGACAATTATTCATATCCAAATAACTAACTAGATAAATTTAATATAAAATAAACACATTTATTTTTCTTGGCAGCTATAAACTTTACTGTTAACATAGAGAAAGCAGATCTAATCATCTTATTCATCTAGTTCTCACTTAAATTTGACTTGTTTTTGTGTTCTACTTGTATTGTTAAGTGTTATTGTGTGAAGCTCTTTATGACCCCTGTCTGTGAAAAGGTGCGACACAGAGTTTAATAATTTAATTTATTGATCTAATCTATGATGCAGATACTAAATGTGCAATAAATTGTAATGTTGCTTTGCAGCATGAAGGTTCCAGGTCCAATTGCTGGCCAAGGGTCTTCTGCATGGAGTTTGCACTGTTCTCCCTGTGCAGGCATGGGTTCTCTCCGGGTACTCCGGCTTCCTCTTACAGTCCAGAAACAGTGACTGTTGGCTTAGTTGGAGTCTCTAAATTGTCCTTAGGTGTTAGTCTGTGCATGGTTTTGTGTTGCTCAGCGACAGAGAGGCGACCTGTGCAGGGTGGAACCCGCCCATGGTCTGCCAGAGATGGGCACCGACCCCACCGTGACCCTGAGGAAAAAATAGTGGAGAAGATGGATGGATAATAAAGATACATTTAATTAAAATATTTAACTTTACTTTATAAAAATAAATTATTTTTAAAATGAAGGTAATAATTTTACTATATAAATAAATATAGAGTGACATAAATCTATGAATATTTAAGGGGGTTTGTTGCGTTTGTTGTTTTTGGAGCCACAGACTGAAATGTTTAGAAACATTAGATCTAAACTTTGCATTTTTACCAATTAAGTGAAAAAATAAATTCTGACCTTTTTATTCTGGATATTTCTGTGAATGGGAATGTGCAGACAGAAGTGTTAGTGGGTTTTTGGACGACAACATATATCGCTGGGCTGCAGTGAGTGCCTCTCGGCTACTGTGCGTGCGTGTGTGTGCACACGCTGCATGTGTGGACATCTTTTCTATCTGAACTGCTATTTCAGAGAGAAAGGATTTCTGCCTCAGTAATTGCCTCTGCTATATTTTCCCTGAATCTCTTTCCCTCTCACTCATTTTTCTTTGGTATCTATTTTCTCTCAGAAATGTGTCCCTTTTTTCTCCTCTCCCAGACTCACTCCGCTGCTGTCGGCCGTCTCTCATTCCTCTTTTATACTCTTTCTATCTTATAGTCCTTGAAATTAACTGCGATCTCATCAATTAGGGAAGCGGGTGCACACACACCCATTTCCATTAGAAAGTCACCTGTCCATTAGGTCCATTAAAGCCGGTTAACATTCGTTGTTAACATGCACTCAGTCCTGTGTGCTGGTTTTGTAATAGTACACTCAGAATGAGGAAGATGAAGTGTCAGCATTGCACTCTGCTGAACCACAGCACAGCAGGGATGAATATGGATGCTGCAGAGAAGGATATACAGAAGGCTGGACAAGGAACCAAAGTAAAGCCACTTTTCTGGACCCACAGACGTGTTTCCATTGTTGTGTTTCCGGGCCATTTCACATCACCGCACTGGAACTTGACTTCATCATATTTGGCATCATAAAGCAGAGCTGCATCGCAAAAATGAAATAAAAACATGTTTTTATTTCATTTTTGCATTTAACTGTTTTAGTTTCACAGGAAGTGGTTCATCGAAATAAAAGCAATAAATAAAACTCAGATGCTAAATAAAAATTAATTTAGCTTTAACCAATTTCACTTTAAGCCATTTTACAAGATTCGCAATTTTTCTTCAAGAACTTTAATATAATACAGTTTAGACATCATTCATTA
Source organism: Jordanella pulchra (assembly GCA_034780135.1). NCBI lineage: Eukaryota > Metazoa > Chordata > Actinopteri > Cyprinodontiformes > Cyprinodontidae > Jordanella > Jordanella pulchra. The sequence continues at coordinate 11,999 of JAUZNJ010119109.1, read as the reverse complement.
TATTTTTTAACACTTTAAAACCTAAAATAAATTTCTTTAAACTATAATTTCCATTTAACACAAGTTAAAAAAATATATCTTTTTTAAGTTAAATTAGATAAGACATATATTTTGTGATACATAAAAATTTCCATGCATTTAATTATAAATGTTCTAATTACTGCATGTGTCTGATTGTCTAGTTTTTCTGATGATGCAGATGTCTAAAAAACTCCTGTATTAAATATGATACACTTAGCATTAAAGAGTTAAAGGGGTCATCGCCTGTAAATCGTTAGAAAATTGTCTCTTTTTCGATGTTTTCTTCTCCTAGAAAGGATTGAGCATGAATTTAGACTATTTCGGAAATAAATGTTAAACACCAGGTTTTGTCTCCTTTAAATAGGAGTTGCTCAAGGCTACATCCTTGAACCACCTTTTATTTAATATTTAAACATTCCCCAGGCTCATGTTTTAGGTTCTAAAGCCAATTTTTAATATCTATCATAGCTATGCTGATGACACACAACAGTATATCTCTCAGTTATCACAGGACTTATATTTTATTTTATTGAGTGGGGGAATAGAAATGGGTGTTGTGATAGGCTAATGTTAGCACCCTTCCAGGAACATTGTTAATCAAGGAGGACCAGAATCAAGCCCTCAAGGTTTTCCTGGTTTAAACAACAAACCCACACAAACTGTCCAGATTGTCTGGCAGGTTTTAACTGAAGCCCAACACAAACGCACACATTTTAACATGAAAATGGGATGACATCTCACTTTCTGGGATATTTATAACTTCCAGGTGAGATTTTAACAATAATTTAAAAAAAAAAAGTGTTGTATGATAATTGGTTTCCGTCATCCCTAAAAAATCAAGTATGTACCACAGCAGTAAAGTAGAAAAACGGTTACTAATTGGTAAGGGCCAAAAACATAGTTTAAAATCAATTATTCTCTTTGCTTTTTCATGTTTTCTGTTGGAAGAAAATGTCTTTCCACTTTCTGTAATTTGAAACTGACTCACTGTCTGATTAATCTGCTGAAGTGGAATAATTTGTGGAAATACGGCTCCTGTCCAGCAAACATAGAGATGGGTTTTCATTGTGTGAGATTGAGCCTTTTTGACTGATCTGTGCCTGCGACGCCTTTTGTTGTTTCAGCAGGCTGTGATTTAATGCCCAACATGATGTCACCCCCATCATCATGGTTACTAAATTGCTCCTGTGTTGGTGTTAGTGCTATTAAGTAATGATGTGTAACTGAGGTTATGTTGCTGTAGACTGAGAGAGTTTCAGTCTCTGCTCCACCGTTTTTCTTCTTTAATGAACCTGTTTGTCGAAGTGATTGAAGATCCAAGACAAAGATCTGACCCAGAAAGCTGCATGTGTTTGCAGTTACTTTTTGGACTGACCATCTTGCAACTGAGATGGTTCCCATTTTTCTACATTTTATCGTATGAAATCATGAGTCCCTCAGCTGCAATAATGACTAGTTTGGACTGAAATAAAAAGCAGCTCTGTGCTGCTCTGGAACAGCAAATGAACTGTGGGTGAACTAAGAAATCAAAGACTTCCAGCTGGAGAAATAATAGCATTTCAGTGTATTCATACAGTAAATATGAGCAGTGCCTTTAAAATATATTAACACATTTTAAACTTGTATTTATATTTTCTTCCAGTGATCAAATCCAGTTTTTTCCATTGAAACTTTTCTGATACACGTTTTCTATTTTCATTCAGCTCCATTCAATCAGTACCAGTAACTTTTTACACAGTTTGTTAAACTTCGAGGCTTTCGCTGTATATCTCTACCATCCTTTTTACCCCTTGGGGATAAAATGTTTGCTCATTCTTTCCTTTCGTATTTGCTGAACATCTCAAGCTGAGTCAGACTGCATAGAAAACTTAAATAACATCAATTCTTAGGTCTTTCTAAAGATTTTAATTCAAATACAGGTGCTGACTTTGACTGTGCTATTCCAAAACATAAATTAGCTGCGTAGCACTAGTTGTATGCTAGAGGTTGCACTACTCCACTCATAGAGCTCCATCCATTCTCCTACAACATATCATTGACTCCACTTCCTGCTGAAGAAAAGTCTCGTCAGCGTCATGCTGTCATCTCCATGTTTCTTTGCTGGTTCAAAGTGATGTACAAATGTTTTGGATTTCATCCCGTTCCTCCACCTTATGGTCACTCCATCCACATGTGGTTTGTGCTGTCCTTGCTGTGGGGTTCGATGCATTTGCGCCACTCTGTGCTGGCTCTTGGCGCTGGAGCTGCTGGATTGGCAGCTTTTTGTTTGTTAGCAATAAAGTAGTACTAGTACTAGTACTAGCCATGCTAGTAAGAAAAAAAGAGCAGGGCTGTGGGTGCAGGAAACCGTACTGTAGGTCCAGAGGACTTTAGCCTTTTTAGAAGAGCTTTGTTTCAGACGGAAACATTGGATCGTGTATTACTCTGGGTTGCGCTTCCACTTTGTTCCATAAACCACCCTTGGTGGTGTGTAAGCCATGTCTGTTTGGAAATTCCTATTATTGCCACCTTTCTGTAAAGGACTAATTTGTCGAGTGAACAACTAATTCTTGTTCTTTCGACAGACTCCCCCTGCTGCGCTGTGAAACCTCCGCAGGTTAACCAAGGACCTCTTGGCTGTTGCTCTGATTAAAACTGTCCTTGCCTGATATTCTGATTTAATGAAATGGCCATGTCTTTAGTTAAAAGGTTGTTTGATGCTATTTCCATTTTCTTCTGGCATTAAACAGAACTGATGAGAACTACGATCAAAGATTAGTATGTTACCTAGCCCTGGTGATATCCTTTTTAGATGGCTTAGTTAATCTTGGCTGACTAGTGTTCACTGAACAAACCTCTGATGTCTTTACCTGATTTATACCAAGTTACACTCATGAACCATTAAGTAAATGACTTGAAATTTAAACTATAGGACAGAAGTTGGAATTGTTTTATCTTGATATATGACTCTTTTGGAGACGTTCAGGTGCTGTTTTTTTTCTAAATTACACCAGCAATTCCTGTATCTTGAGTTGGGATGCGTTGCCAAGTTAACAAGCGTAAACTGCCATCCCATTTCCTGCTAGCATTTCAGCTAGCAGAAACTATAACCATTTTTAACGGACACCCTACGGCCATTCAGAATTCAGTATTCATCCATACCATGTTGTATTAATGATGAGTCAGGTTACCAACTTCCAACTCCGGAAGAGAAGCTGTTAGCCTAAAGCTGCTCTGCTAATAAGAAGAATAGTACAGCCTCAAGAGGCGGGACGTCCTGAAAAGTAGCCAATCACAGGCAGGTTGCTTTATCTGGTGGGTAACGCCTTCAGAGTGACAAAAGTTGGCCTGGGAGGTGAGGAGGAGAGAGACTGTGCAAGCGCTTGGAAATCAAACCACATGCAGGCACAGAAGGAACAGTGATACATTAGGACCCCGTGGTACTCTATATGCCATCGTCACATGTTAAACGTGTGAGGATTAGTTCGTGTGCTTCTCTATGACGTAAAACTGTATTTATTGCATGTACGGGCTTTTGGCAGAATCCTGAAGCCACATATAAAATCCCAGTAAAAAGATGTTTGGACACAGCCATGTTTTCATGAGCCGAGCGGCTCCATGGAAAGGATCATATGTTAACAGAGATTAACAGCCTGTAGCCACTGAACTGGTTAATCAGAACATTTTAACAGACACTGTCTGCCTCCCAATCAGACTCCAGGCTGCCTGTCGAGTTGTTAAGCTAAAAGTGTCCTGCGGTTTACATGAAACAAGCCAAGCCACAGTTATTTCAAGGGTTTTCTAAATCTGAACACTGAATTGAGCCTTTTTTACTTGTCCTTATGTTGCTTCTCTCACCCACTTGCACAAGCCGCTGTTTATCACCTAAAGATGTAATTACTGTGAGTTTGATCCCCGATTGCCTCGACTAAGATAAACAAATAAAAGCCACGCATTTGTAGTTTCGCTTCACTGTCATGAATTTACAGCAGGAAGGAAAGTAAGCAGATAGTTTAACATGAGCATGAAGGAATCTATAAATGTCTCGACCTCAGATGAACCAAACGGGGTGGTGCAGCTCTAACCCTGCATAGCAGGGCTTTGGGATTTCTCCACATGTTGAAGTGATAAAGAAGAGTAATAAAAGCTTCTCTGGGAATTCAAAGACTATTTATGGCAAATGTTTATATAAACCTTTTTAAAGAAGAAAATAGCAATCTTGTAAGATAGAATCAACAAACACAGCAGTAAAACTAAAGATTTAGGTCATGTTTGTAGTTTTCTATCCTGAGGGGAACATCTGACAACTGGCAGCCTGGTTTCTGGTGGTCTTCGCATACATAAATGGACCTCTCTCCCTCCAAAGATTAACAGCTGTGTCCACACGTCTCTTTGTTCACACTCTGGCCCTCTTCCCGTGATTTTATGAAAGCTGGGTGGAAAATCTCTGTAAGAGGTGTAGAAATTTACCTCCACGTATGCTGCTTGTCCCTTTGGAACATCTTGAACATTTCCGAGGTGAGGGTGGCTGTAAAAACCTCTGTAAAGTAAATCTTGTTCCATTATTGTTGAAAGCAAAGAACAGCTTTTGTAAATCAAAATTTTAAAAAGAAAAATGTTATCACAAAAGACACTTTGAAAACTAGATATGCCAGCCACGTTGTTTTAATGTTTAAAACTATTGTGCCAATCAGGCACTGTACTTCTGTCACTTAAAGACTCAACAAAATGCATCTAAGTTTGTGTTGCATGGAAAACATCCACAGGGTTTTAATACTATTTTATGGATCAGAATTAGTGAAGTCCTAAAGTTAAACCGCGTTTATGTGTGAAGCTTTAGTTTTACCTTGAGGCATAAAGCGTGGTTGAGAGTTGGCCTTAATAATTGGCTTCTGAACCTTTGGAAGCACATAAACCCATTAGGCTGTTCACTTTCATGTCCGCAGACACCCCCCCCATCCCCCCCGTTCAGCCGCCACAATTTACATGAAAGGTGACAAACTCAGAACGATGGGGAAGTTTGCTCAGATTTAAAGTGTATTTGCTGTAGATGGATCTGCTTTAAGGCTGATCTCCTGTAATACTTGCTGTTAACATTTGTTAAAGTCAGTCTTTCTTTCTTTGTTTTCCTCCAGGTCAGTCTGCCAAATGACTCCAGCTGTGTGGAAGAGATTTTGCGGGTATGTTCTCTGGAAACACACACACATCCACTCACACAGGGGTAATTGCACTGATTATCAGCTTTTTTGTGTTTGCTCTGAAAGACTTTGGTTGTTCTCCAGAGAATTTGATCGTAGGAAGAAATGACCAATCGAAGAGAGTGAGAATAGGAAACAGAAGGACTAGAACACGGAGGAATGGAAAAGAAGGAGCTAGTTTGCCTCGGATCCATGATTAAAGATGTTTTATTGGATGAGGTCATGCAGAAATCGCTGCAGTCTTTCCCTTTTTTTCTCTTTTTCTTAGAGATTTTTTCACCAAATGCATGTTTTTTCCCCCCACAGTTTCCCTTGTTTCCCGTCTCTCTGAATGATGTCAAAACAGATGTTGACTCTGCTAATCTTCTGTCCTCTGTCCTCAGAGACTGCTTACTTAGCTCCTCCACCTTCGAACGCCCTCCTCTTCTCTGTCTCTTTCTCTTCCCGTCTGTCTTCCTCCGCTCCCTCTTCTCTGCCCTCTGTCATTCACCTCGCTCTCTCTTTCACAAATCAATATGCGGGTCAACAGGCTTTGTGACAGATTGTCTGCTGCGAGTTGCATGAAGAGCCTCTGTCAATAATATCGGCGCACCATTGAATTCAGCGTGTGATGGTTAGCTGTGTCAAGTACAAAGATCTGGGAGTTCAAAATGTGAGTCGGGGTGAATCTGCACACGGCTTGTTTTTTTTCTTCTGTCTGTGATGGAAACGTGTCTGTTCTTGATGAAGGGGAACCTAGTCTAACAGTAAAGAGACATAAAGCAAAACATGCTTTACTGGCTGTCAGGACTGACGGCTTTGTCTGTCTGTTAAACTGACAGCGCTGTGCTGTTGCAATAAAAGCTCACTCTGTTGTTACGATTCGCAACACCTTATGGCGACTCTGGTTTCACCGCTTTAAACGCATCAGTCTTTTGCTCTGTGGAACAAAACACCAAACTGTTTAGATTTAAGTCCTGAATATTTGACTTTTTTTTATTAAACTTAAAAAATATATATTTTCTGTTGGGAATCAAGGGTGCATGTGAAAAATTACCCAATCATTTAAAATGTGAAGCGAAAGAGGCAAAAACTAAATAACCAGCGAGTTGATTGTTTGGAACCAAACTGTTGATCCGTCCATCCGTCCGTCGCCTTCTCTACTAATGTAAGATCTGGTCACAAGGTAGCAGGTCCAGAATAGAAATCCTTCTCCGTTTCTTTATTGGTCGTTCCAGCTTTAGAAACTGTATCCCCCCCCCATGTCCAAATGGAGGCTTCCAGAGGGCATCCTTATCAGATGTGTAAACTGTCAAGATCTTCTCTTTCATTTACGATATAATGATCCCATGCGAGGGTCAGAACGCAGACAAGCCTGTAAAATCAGAACTTTATCCTTTAAATCTGTCCTCACTGATACAGATTAATGTAGCACCTCTCTACTGCAGGAGATAAGCTGTCTGTCCATCTCCCACTAATGCTTCATTTACCATTAATCATGAACAAGACAGTAAAACATCTGAACTGACCTCTGACCCATCCAGGCTCCTCCACACTGAGCCTCAAACCGCTTCAGTCAACACTAAAGGTCCCGACAGAATATAGAGCTGCACAATATATCAAAATACAATCAATGTCACAAAATCAGTGTTTGAATGTCAGTATTGGGAAGGTCTGCTTGAATGCAACATTTGGTGAGCGGCTGCATTTATCATTAACTGCGTTCACGCTCAGAGTCACTCTTGTTATTTGTGTTGACTTTTGCTGACCTTGATACCCACATCTGACATAAGCTGTAGCGGCGAAGCTGCTGAAGCTCTGGAAGAGGGCTGGGTACATCTTAAGGATGGAAAAGAAAGGAAAGAGTGATTAAATAGAGGTAACTTACAATTAATATAATTATCTTGATTCTGGATTTATCATAAGAGCCTTTCTCTCTAGTATTATTGAGCCTTGCGTATGAACTGCACCATCAGCAAAAAGTGCGATTGGGATGAAAGCCAATTATTCAGGTCATATCAGTGTTTTTATTTAATGTCAACTCACAAGACACCTGTCTGAAGCACTTTAATAAAAGTGTCAGGTCAGTTCAGTCAGGCAGACAGATTCCAAGTCGACTACATTCATGCTCAATTAATCTTAGTTGTTAGACAATGTATAAAAGTTAATTCTGTTATAAAAAATAGTTTAAACTAAAGTCACAAATATAGATGCTTACTTTAAAGGTTATAACGATAATTTAACCAGAAATTCATCTAGGTCGCCATAGACATTGTGGTACCAATTATTTCTACCCTTAAATTTTTAAAGATGCTAAATTACATCATTTAAAATAACAAAAAACATGAGAATGAATGCGTTTACTTTCTTTGGGTTTTGTAGCTTGTCTGACGTCATCATCCGACATCCTCAGAGCTTCTTTATTTTAGCTGTGTCCTTCTTAAATTATGCACTATATAATTTACAGGTAAAATGGAATCCAAACATAAAATCAAAAATGATGGCAATTGGTTACAAATTAAAAGCTGGAAAATGTGCTATAAATAGGGCAGGGATGGCATTTCTGGGACAGATCTGGTCCAGACGAATGATAGAACAGAAAGGATGGAAAGCAAACAAATTTACTTTATCAGCAGAGTAGTAATAATCTTTTACATTATATAGTTTAGTGAGCTTTTTGTAATTTGTTATAGAAATTTAAAAAATTCAGTCTTTTTTTTTTTCAGCGCCGACAATTACAACTCCGACGTATTTCTGGTTGCATTAATTAACTGAAAGGTCCAGTCATGCTACTGGTAGAGATCAGATAGTAACAGTAGTGCTTTCTAGCAGGATGCTAGGTCCGCCAGTGCTAACTCTAAACTATAGGTCAGCATTATCAAGCATTTAACCCACCTGTCCGCAAGGAAAGCAGCAATCTCTGCATCAGTTGTAACTTTGGCACCAATGTTCAAAATCCTCACCGGCGTTCAGCATGGTTTTTCTGTTTTGGTTTGTTTGAATCTGAGAAATGTAATTGTAGTGATTTCTCAGCCATTTTTTACTGCTATCACGGAGCCACTGCAAAAGGCGATGCCTGAACCCCGTCTCATGTGATTTCAACCCGCTGAGGAAAATGAAAATAGCAAATTTCTACAGCAACTTCAACACAGTATGTGACTGCATGTCAAATAATACTACAGAAGACACTTCAGCTGCAGGAAATTTACAAACTAACAGAAATACTGTATATTGGAGAGTATTAATATTTTATCAGCACAAACAAGTCTAATATTTTATAATATACTAATGAAAAATATACAGTAAGTCTAAATATTGTGTCTGAAATTCTATCCATATAAAAATGTATGTTCCATCAGGAGTCATTATATCAAGCAGTACTTGGAGGGGAGCAGATAGTAAAGTCTTCCCAGTGCCTGCACGCTGGTATACTGGTAGGAGGGTGTTTGCAGGTCACGCAGCTTCCATTACTGCTTCTGGTTTTACCTGGGAAACGTGCCACAGATCAACAGTTCATGCAGCACAGCCACCGCCTAAAGATCTCAGCTGCTAGAGGCGCTGCTCCAGAGTCGTTGCAGGTTAGAAACACCCACATGGTATTCCTCGCCAGGTTACGTGCTGCATGTATACTTGCGGCTGCAAGTAAACCATCCTGTTGTCTAAGGAATAAACATTTACAGGAAAGAGGAGCAGTTTTCTCTAAGCAGTGCTGGACTAACAGCTCTGCTGCCCTCGCTCCATCTCCGAGTACATCCCATGTTATAGACCCTCAATTGCTCAACCAGCAGCTTCTTTTGCATTTACGCATTTTCTCTTGTATTACAAGCTGGTTACTAACTTTTCAACAGTTTAATTTAATGAATCTTTATTTATCAGTGGAAATCAGTCAATCCAATGGCACAGTGATAAAAGTACATTCATAGACATATTGATAAAACTAAAAAATAAAAACACAGGAATCCCCCTGTCAAGTTACTAAATCTCACCAACAGCAACAAACAAACAGCAACACAAGAAAAGCTTCACTCTTAAACCAAACTCCCCTCAAAATTAACCTTTTCAATGGTTGAATAGAGGAAATTCAACTGCAATAAGATAAACTTTAATCTCACTTAAATCTCAAACACCTCTAAAGTGTTTATTAATTGTGAACTGATTGTTTTACTCTGTAACAGCATTTAACATCACTATGAGTACAGATAAAGATGATTCTTCCCATTTGTAAACTAGAAATGACCTACGCATTGTGTTCAAGTGTTTTTGTTGCAAACTGCAGA
>JAUZNJ010119108.1:0-45259 GCA_034780135.1 Jordanella pulchra | reverse complement strand
AATAGGAATTTATTTTTATTTACTTTCTAAAGCTAACTGATGTTTTTATTTCATTTTTTTACAAAGTAAAAAACAGCAATAACAGGCCAATTTATATCTGATCAGACTTCATAAGGTCTGATCAGATATAAATTGATCAGGTGATCTAATGTGGATTGTGATATCAAAACGGTGGTGTTATGCTTCCCCAATCACTATGAATCTCTAAGATCTCTACTCAGCCCTTTATTTTCTTCTACCTTGTTAATAATAACCATTGCCTTTCCAATTACTTTTTATTAAATAACTTGTCTTACTCAAAACTTTTCCTGCTGGATAATAAAACAACCAATATCATTAGTGTCTTCTCGGACTACAAGTTTGGTAGCGTTAAACAAGTTATAGTAACAGTCTTTAATCTCTAGGGAGACTAATGTTACTATAATATTAGAAATGCTAACCACACCAACTGCTAATATGAACTGCTGGAGGCATTCTTCTGCTATATAAATTACTAAATAAGAGTTCTGTTTCACTTAACCTTAATAATATTTTCTAAAAAAAATAAATAAACAAAAAAAAATATAGGCAATGCTACAAAAAATGTGGACTGTAACTTTTGGAAGATTAGAAAGGATTATTAGCGTTTCAAGCCTGTGGACTTTAAAAAAAAGAAGCCACCGACATCTGATGGGTGGATTTCTCCATAAATGTAGCTTTTTTTTGAGCCTACATTCAAGATAATAGCAAATATAACTTAACTAACAGATGAGAAATGTGAAATTTTAAACAGTTTGTGCTTTGTAGCAAGTAGATAACGACTAATCCATGAAGCTGCAGATGAATCTCTTGGCTGTACCACTGAGCAACTCTCCACTTTAAAAACCTTCAGCATGACTCAGCACTGACAGAGCACCACCCATAAAACAACCAACTAGGTGCGACAGTCAAGTCTGCTTTATAGAGCCCTTGTTTGACCTAATTTTACCCCTGTCATAAATATTCATAGTGACAAGTTTTACTTTCCTGCTGTGCATCCTCCCTCCTGGATGTGCATGTGTGTCTCTGTGTGTGTGTGTGTACCCTTGCACATGTCAGGACACTTCCACCATCTCGCTATGTCACAAATTACCTCATTAAACTTTATTGCATTAAAGCCACTTTTATGAATTTAGTGTGCTCCCAGGCCTATTGTTCGCCTGCAAATGAGATTAAAGCAACATTTGCCTTTCTCCCTGCTTTCAATTATATTTCTGGAAGGACGGTTCGGACACAGAACTTTAATGAGGAAGGGGGTGGGTGGGGGTATCAAAGAACCATTTGTAGCACTTTGCACATTTCATTTTCTAAATTAAGAAAACCCCACGAACAGTTGGAGGAAATTAATTGTCTCATTGTTCTTAAGTTGCTATTGAGATTTATTTTTTTTACACTTCTTGAGTCACTGATTTCATGTGTTTTGCCCTTTAAGCCGATATGACTGGTGAAAACAAAAACATGAATGACAACCATACACCAGTGGTTTATCCATCCATTCAGAATAATTATGTATGTGTTCCTTTGTGTGTTGGGTTTTTGCAGTCAGTAGTGCGTTATATACTTCCTTTGTGTCTATTATCATGAATCCCTGTTGGGATCTAGTGCAATAAAGCATAGTTAGCTGATGTTAAACTTAAGAGTCCCTTCACACAATGCAGATCACAACAATAGGCAAATAAACACACATTCATACAAGTACAGTATGATAAGCTAATGGTCAATAGGATAATGTTGCTTAGCAACAGATTTTACTTCTGGCAATCAAGCGCTTGTTTTGCATGCTGATGAAGAAAGGAAAGTAAAACTTAAACGACTGCAGGCTTGAATATGTTTCTAAATGCATTTGACCATATATGCTACAAAAATGCCCCAGAAGATCTTAGTCCTGCATAATTTGCCCTTCTGCAGCCTTTGATTCAATTTGGAACATCACATCCAATCATTACTGGATGGAAGCACAACTGATTGTAGTAAAGTCACACTGTTTCTAAATGAGTAATCATTGCAGGGACACATCCTTATGTATAAAAAAGATATTAAAGGGATGGCTCAGCGATTCAATAAGTTACCTGTAATAGCTAACTAATTTAGGGTCTTTGTTGTCCCAATGAAGCTTTTTTATTTACGACATGATACATACATTGTAGCTGAGTATTAAACAAATTATTTTGAAGTGTGGAAAGTTAGAAAAAGGCTTTATCAGGTGATATTAGCAAAAAAAAAAACATCAGGTATAACAGCCACTAATTCATTTATTATTAATTAATAATTAATATTAATAATCTAAAGAAAAGCTTGATGGTGCTGTAAAGGAATATTTCACAATCGAATAAAACAAAATAATTAATTAGAAGATTGGAAAATTGTGCACGACAGGTTCTGCGCTAAACTGTATCATCTTTTTCAGACTTCAAACAATTCAATTGCTGCTGGATGGCATTGCTGGAGGTTTACTGTAAGATCTTAGGGCCAAGTTATATTCCATTTTCTTGGCTGATGTTGAACACCAACGTCCAATATCATTATCAGATTGGGACATCCCTAATTTTGCCCTCAATATAGAGTCCAAGTTAGAGTTAAGCTCCTCCATTTTTAATATTTCTTAGCAGGTTATGTGACATTAATCCATTGATCTTTAAGCAGCTCCCATGTTTGCATATGATGTTTTCTTTTTTCTGTAGAAGTGCAAGAATAAGATCTTGAGTTTGAAGTAAACCTTTCAAATAACATATGAACTGAAAAGCAGAGCATGTGAAACAAACCCAGCCAGGTATTTTCTGATCAAAAATAAAGCCTGGTAACATACACTAAGATTGGGTTCACTTGAATCACAAATAGTTGCTATCACTTTTTGCCAATAATAATGCCACTGTAAAATGAACTACATGCTGAAAAGTGTCCTAGAGTTGGAAACAAAAATTTACAATAGGAATATTATTCAATGTCTGATCTATACCTGTTTCCTGGTGGTATATAAGATGTCTCCTATGACTATGTAAACACATATTTGCTTCCAAAACCTGTTTTGAAAGCAAATTCAATCTGTTTTGTTGGCCGTTGCATTCAACCAGAGTAAACAGGGGTTCTCAGACTGTCAGCCGAGTCAACAGGCAGAGAGGGCAAAGAGCGTTACATTCACAGAAAGACGCTGGTGGCTGGTGGGACAGTTATACAGAACAAGTGGGTTTTGTTGGGAAGTTGAGAACTATAGCAGGTCCACGTGAAAGCCTCCAGGGAGAGGCTTATGTGGCTGATCTGCATGTGAAAACCCATGAGGGTTTCACTCAGGAATAATACACGGCTTTGACCCTCTCAAAGAAATGGGCATAAGTGTATGAGCACACAAATACATGCAGTCAAACAGCAAACACACAGTGAAGGAGCTGAGAGGCAGGAAGGAGATGTACTTTGTATGAATCTGATTAAGGAACATTTTTCTCACTATTTCAAAACAGCTGAGATGTTTTCCTCCTATGCAGTGGATTGTGGTTTGGAAACTAAAACCAGGCAACCAAAGCTATCAAGGAGTAAAAAAAACAAAAAATAATAAAAGACCCCAAAAAAACAGTGCGGGAGCCTTGTGTGACCGTGGAATCCTAATTTGTTCTGTTGTTCCAGCAGCCAAAAGACTTTTTTTGGTGTCGCTTCTTGTGTTTTAAATAAATATCAGCTGTGCTTTTTTAAAGATGTGAATTTCAGCTCAAACTTAGAAGCATTTTGGATGCATTTTTCCAACAACTGTTATCTCCACACTTTTTTTAGACAGTTTCCAAGAATTTAGCTCAGGACCTTTTCTGTAAACAATCCTCTGGAACAACTGATTTTTCTAGTTAAAGCTTAACTCTCCATTATTCGCCTAAAATTAGTTTTTATTTTATCCTGCACTTTTGAGACTTGTATCTTTAATAAACCAAAAACCTTTTGTTATCCAGTTTCCACTCCAGGTTTGACTGCTATGACAATTAGTGGAGTTGTTTTTATTGTTCAGATAATCAGTTCATAAATATTTTCCATTACCTTTATACCAAAACTCAATGAATCTGACATACAAGTACAGGTTTGATTAGCCTGGAGAACGTTTGATTTTAACTTAAAGTAGAAAAAAAAACATATTTAAACTGGAAAACAAAAACAAAAAAACAAAACTGAATACATGTTCACAGGTAGAAGGATCATCCTATGTGGCTGTTTTTAGAGATGAAAATATATTCTTCAGTTACAGTCTGACCTTTGGGTTTAGCAAAAGAACTATTACAAGTCAATAAGCTGACATTTATTCTAACCACTAAAAAGGTCAATTCAACACAGTTCTTTAATTGAACGTATCATGAAAACATATCAAGTATCCTTTGAAATTGAAATACATTTTTTTATTGTAACATTACCTGGTAAAACCTGTTATTACAGGATAGTGTTAAATTAACTGATGTTAACTATCCCATAACTCAAAATAATAGTAATGATCTTGCTACTTTTGAGTTTTTATAATTCTTTGTCAAATTAATACATTTGTTTTGACACACAATACTTCCCTGTCTTGTTTCAAAATAAAAGTCTCATACAGTCACGACTGAGTATGATGGTGCATTCACACCGAATGCGAAAGACATGACCAGTTCAACTGATTTACATGTTATCCCTACGTAGAAGCGACAATACGGGCCTCCTGATTAGATGATAGGAATGAAGCAAGGCTGAAGCAAAACCGTCATTGCAGGCAAAAAGAATTTCACTGCAGTTCAAAAATCTCAGCACAGCAGAGACAAAGCTTTTTTTCATTCAAAATGAATCAAAAATAATGTTGATAAAGGATGAAGTTAGGAACCATTTTTAGAGGTTTATGGGTGGCTTTTAAAAAAGCTGTTTTCATTTAGCCTTAGAAAGACGGTTAAATCATTCATCTTTTGTTTTCCTCTTGTAGAACTGCTCCCTGGTCAGACAGAGGTACTGCTGGAAGCAACGGAGAACCAGCCGGAGTGCATCTCAGGAGGATCTGGTGGACCCAGGGACACCAGCGCCCTTTTTCAGCTTTCCAGACTAAATACAGAACCATGACTTGCTTGGTAAAATCTAGGTTCACCACCTTGACTTGAAATGGGCTAGTGGATAAAAATGGATCGAGTGAAGTATTGTCCCCACTGACCATGATAACTGTACGTGAAATTTAAACCAAGCTACAGCGTGACATTGACTCTGGAAAAAAAGGAATTGGTGTAAATGTTCCATTAATTCTAAAGCCTTCACCTTTATAGTCGGGCTTATATTAATGACTTACACTTTTTTATAAACTGGCTGCTGCTTCATGACCAAGGCGTCACTTTGATAAGTAATAGGAAGTAAGAAGAAGTGGCTAAAAAGCTGACTGTAAATAACCATGACAGGATCACCGCTCTGATCTGGCAAAACAGGCTTTGCAATGCAAGGCAAGTTTATTTATATAGTATAGCACATTTTAGTGGCAAAACATTTCTAAATGATGCACAAAACTTTCTGAAGGAAAGCTGTAAAACATCAAGACAGCAGGAGGAAGAGCCTAGTTGGTCTAAGCTTAGTTGGCTTCCAAATTGTTGTAGTTCAAGGGTGTCAAACTGGTTCCAGAAAGGGCCGTGTGGCTGCTGGTTTTTCTTTTCAACCAAGCAGTAGCAACCAGACTCCATTCATCCCATCAAGTCATCAGGTTAAGACTAGACTCACCTTGATGAGATGAATAGAGTCTGGTGTGCTACTGCTCGGGTAGAAAGAAAACCAGCAGCCACACGTCCCTTTCTGGAACCACTTTGACACCTGTGTTGTAGTTTGTTTACTGAAATTGGAATGGTTTGTCATGATCAGTTCTCATTGGAGGAAACTTTGGTACTACACTCGATATGGACACACAGACTGATCCTCTAACCTTTTTTTTCTTCTGTTTTAAGAGAAGAAATTAGCAAAACTTTTGCAGGCCCTGGTTAAGTGGTGCCTCAGATGCTGCAGTTACAGAATGCAACAACCTTTAGTAAGGATGAAGAACAGCAGTTGAGACTCTCTGTGAGGAGTGTTGCATTACTACATGGAGGAGCCAGCGTCAAAATAAGGCAGCGGATGACAGAGGGAGGAAGATAAATGGATGAGGGGATGGGATAAAGTGGAACATTTAAGGAGAAATACGCAGACAGAGGGCAGAGAAAAGAGGGAATGATGTAGAATTTTAAACTGGAGGCATTCAAAGTCACACTCCTACACAGTCTTTCACTTGGCTGCATATCTCTGTGAAAAGCATATTTTCTACAAAAAGTTTTACAATTTCAAAGTTTTCAAATAACTGTTTGTTGCACTGTGGGATATCATCACCTTTAAACCCCTCCACATCTCGCACCACTACACCTCATTGCCTCTCGCTGTCTCAGTTGCTTCACTGAGAACTTTTGCTGTTGAGTATTTTTTCACTCTTCATAGAAATGTTTAACTTTTTCTTAAACACAATTGGGACGTCTTAAGTTTAACATGCAGGGTGTCAGAAGTGTAGTCTACCGAGGCAGGAGCTTGTAATTCCAAGATGCTTAGCTAAACACCGACAATGTAGAGGGCAGCGATAAGGATAAGCATAAGAGGATGAGGTCAGGGGGGATGAATGGAGCTGCGGGGTGAGAAATGGAACAGAGCGGTGCTAAAGAGATTGAGAGAAGGATAGAGGGATGAGACGGATGGTTTAAAAGATGAAGGTGGTGAAGGAGGCTGAAGGGAAAGAAGGATGAGAAGGAGGATGGTGGGCTGAGCAGTGCAGGGAGGATGGGATAAGAGGAGCTGAAGCACAGCGGGGGTTAGGAGGGGTTCGCACAAGCCTCTGATTATACTAATCCTGGTGGAACCCCCTGGTAGAAGATTAGCGCCTGTACACACACACACACGCACACCCAAACAGAGGAACTCACACACCTTCTGTTGCCCCTGCACATGTTGAATTGCCCGGTTATCGGGCATCCTGCGGCCACATCCACACCCCTCCCAGATTGAGCGAAAAGAACAGCCAACGTGACCAAGAGAGAGGAGGTGCAGTCACATCTTTCTCAAGCAAACATTTGCTTCAGTGCACATTAACTAAAAGACAAACCCATGCATTCTAAACAATTCAAGAAAATGTAACAACATATGTGTTAATTATAGAGGACTGAAGACAGAGCACGCCAAAACAATGGTGTCATATGCAGTTTAAACATGGTGCCAAACCTGAAAGTTTTGTTTTTTGTATCGTTTTCCTAATAAACCATTTCCAGTTATAATCCGACAATGGTGTTTGTTTCCACTACTAAATCAAAGAAATGAGATGCATGAATGTTTCCCAAGAGCAACTCCTAGATGCTCCATAGGAAAGAACCACTTTTGTGCTGAAGAACAAATATACAGTAATATGTTGCAAGCACTACGTGAAAAATTTCCAGGTGAAACAGTTTATCAATACAGGCTTAGAAACAGCTGGTTAGTTGTTCAAATATGCTCAGTTGTTACACATGATCTTTAAAATGAGAGGCACAGTTACACATCTTTTGCAGGAGCAAAAGGACATTTGATCTCCTAACTAATGTAATGATGTGACAACCAGCTGAATCTATGGCTTTGTACAACTAAACCAGTCCTCACTGGGAACCAGTAAATAGTCTTCCTTATTGCAAGGCCAGAGATAGTGTGGCTGTAGATACCTGAAGATGTTTGAGAAGCAATAAATAAAAACAAAACATTTCCATGCCAAAGATACCATAACTAAATGTATCAGCTTTTTCAGTAATACTAATTTTAAATAATTCTCAATATACATTAAACAACCCTACAACTTTTTTTTTTGGCAAACTACATAAGGACACCATCATGATATTGCAAATATAAATGTTTATCGTGAACCTAAGATGAAACTTCAAGTTTGGTTTTAACTTGGATTTCTGAATCATACATTTCCTGTCACTGTTGTCATTCCGTGTTGGAATCTACATCAAAGGGACAGCGGTGGAGCATGTGGATAACTTTGAGTTCCTGGGAGTCCACATCTCTGAGGACCTGACCTGGACTACCAGCTGCTCCATACTCATCAAGAAGGCGCACCAGCACCTCTTCTTCGTGAGGACCCTTGAGGAAGAACCACCTTTCCTTGGAGATCCTCACAAACTTCTACCGCTGCACCATTGAGAGCATCCTCACCAACTGTATAACGGTGTGGTACGGGAACTGCTCTGTCTCTGACCGGAAGCCGCTGCAGAAGGTGGTGAAAACTGCCCAGTACATCGCCGGGGCAATGCTCCCTGCCATCAAGGACATCTACAGGAAGTGGTGTCTGAAAAGGGTCAGGAAAATCACCAAGGACCTCACTCACCCTGCACACACACTCTTTTCCCTCCTGCCCTCTGGGAGGCGTTACAGAAGCCTACGGACCAGAACCACCAGGCACCGGAACAGCTTCTTTCCCACAGCTGTCATGCTCCTGAACGCCTCCTGACACAAACTATAAGGACTATACCCCACCATCCCCCATACAGCAATATCATATGGACTGTCCTCACACACACACACACACGCGCACACACACACCATGACCTGTTCCCCTCACACAAATACATAATCTGTATATAATCCATAACCCTTATTTACCATTTTCACCTTGTATTATAAACCTTCTAATACATATACAATATATTCCTAACATTCTTGTATAATCTGTATAATATGTGCATATAGCTCCCATATTTATATTATATTTACACAGAACATTTTATTTTATTTTTCAACCATTCTTGTACACCTGTATATAAACATCCTGTATCCTGTATATATGGAGAGACAAAAATCTATTCTGCTATCCTAAAGACTCTGATTACTCAAGAAAATGTATTGAAGGGCTTAAAAAGTTTTTTTTGCACATTATATTGCCTTTAAAGTTAAAAACTCCCGATAAAGGGACTAATTTTAATGCATCAGACTCATCAAAATATGAAAAATTCCAAAGGAAAGGCTTTGTTTCCCCCATCACTACACGATTTAAGTGGGTCCATTTGTCGTTTTAGGTTGAACACCCCTTATGTAATTTTTTCTCTTAAAGCACAGCTGGCTTTTCAATGTTGGCACGAGTAAAATTTCTAACGGGGGGTTTTCGGTTTCCTAGTGGAACCCTTGGTTCTAGTTTCTTGGAGAAGTAGTTGGCAAATCATTTCTCACTGCAGCGTTGTTGAGCTGGTATGAATCTGTATATTCAGCATTTAAGCAAAGCATAATAGAGGTATGTGAAAGGCAAAATTATTTTCTGGCCGAAGAGCTTTCAAAAAAGAAAGCTGGAGACAGATTGTGTCACAGTGAGCTACGAGTCATGAAGGTAAAGATGAGGGCTGAATGGCAGGATATGCTTAATGTCAGCCAGATTGCACAGTGCAGCACTTCTCACTGCAAATGACACCAAAGGGATGAAGATGGATTAAGGAACACGGCACGGTGTATGCTCTAAAAGAGTTACTAGCTAACTAAAGCAGTTGGCTAACAGTCCCAAATTCATGATGCACCAGAGCCTTTAAACACATCCACACGTTTTCCTTAAACTTGTCACAGAGGATAAACAACAGCTCAAGTGTTTTTGGTCTGAACATGTCCACCCAATGACAATTTACACATATCTCTTCTAGTTATTGACAGAATTGTCATGTGTGCTGTTTGTATTCGGCTTCTGCCTCTGACAGTTTCACACATTACATGGACAAACAGAGACTGAAAATGAGTTTCTCTTTCACAGGTCATGCAAAGCTTTTTTTTGCAAATACGAAAGCTGTTTTGGATTCCAAAGACACAGAGGGAATGGGGGATCCGAAGAAAAGGGGGTAGTGAATGAGGCGCTTCCTAAATGTGGGAGACTGGGTTGTGTGTCTAGCTTTGTGAGTGCCTTTTCTATGAAGAAGAAACATGAATTACAGGTGAGAAACAAAGCTGATGGTTCTTGCTACTCTACCTAAACAGCCCAGTTTGTTCCAACACAGGAGCTCCATGGTGTCCACACAATGGTGTGCACAAAACAAACTGGTGAGGTGGAAAATAAAAGCTTGAAAAATTCAATAGTTTGAAAATACAGCGTTCTGACAACAGCAAATAGAAATGAAAGAGACCATGAAGATATGAATAGACCATCCATCCACCATTTAGGTTGACATTGTATAACAAAGCAACACACAAGACTAACAACTGCACACACGCACTTTATGTCCTGCCATCCTTACAAGAACTTTGCTTTGACTTCCTTTCATTTTGCATTCAGAAATCAAACCAAACTCAGTTCACAACTTAGAGCTACAAAACATGTAACCCCAAGAAAAGAGCTGTTCCTCATAGGAAATATTCCTATGTAAAAGTATCTGTTTGTCCCCACAATCTAGCATGTTCCCAGGAAAGTGGGCTTACCCATACGGTACCAGATACATGGCCACACATTGCAACCAAAGAACATTTAGAATATTCAGATCACCTTAAAGTCATGTTTTTGGATTGTGGCAGAAAGCCAGATAATCTGAGGAGAACCCTTGGATTGGGAAAAAATGGAAACTCCACCCTGAGAGAAATCAGCAACAGCAGAAGCAAAACCACTACTTCAGGATCTCTATTGATTAAGCTTCAGTGCAGCAGATCTGACACATAAATGTAAAAGAAACCTCTGACTAGAGAAAATACTGTATTTGTAAACTAGCCTAACCATTAACAACTCTTTAAGTTTCATTTACTGTAATGTACAGAGTTACACCATCTGTTGTTAAAGCTGCAGTCCTTTGTGCTTTAATCTTGCTGCTCTGTCTGCAGTCTTTTTCTCCCCAGAGTCTAAAAACTTGGTACAGAGGTGCTGGAGTCTGAAATGTGCAGCTGCTCTGCCTTAGAAACACATTTCTCCATATATATCCTTATATTATTATTATTATTAATAATCTTCTTTAATATTGCAGCAGTGGAAACCTTCCTATAATTGCTAAGCAGCTTTCCGCATGCCTCTACTTGCATTTTGATTGTTTGTCATTGGAAATGAGCTTTAAGTTCTTGTTGTTGGAAGGCATCCAACAACAAGATCCAAGATTTTCTGAATTTGTAAATGTTAATGTTATGATTATATGGGTGTGAAATATGGATTTAACTATACATTAAAACCCTAGAATGAACAATGACTATTGGTCTAATTTCTCCAAAATGGCAGCAGTCTGACTCCTGCACAACTTCAAAATGCCTCTACTTAGAGAGCATTAACTACTGCATTTGGAGCAGTTCTCCCAATTGTTCTTGAAAGATCAGCAAACGTCCTCCAGGGTGCATGTTTTAATAGAAAACATGCACAAAAAGTTGTCACTCTACATTTATAACCAGAGCTAATCTAATAGCTTGTCACTGATGCACCAAGACTTCACAAAAACAGGAAAAATAAAATTGGTCTACATTGATTTTGCTTGAAACAGAACTTCTTATTTATATTATTTAGAAGGATGCAGCTTCTCTAAACACGGATACATTTTTTTAGTGTTCTGATTTGGGGGAAATATCTATCAAGGGTCAATCTCTAATCAATGAAGTATTACTTACAGTTCAATAATCTCTTAAACTTGGCATGGTTTGCATTTTTCACCCACTTTCTACACCACACCCTAAAACAACAGGACGTTGCTTTTGAACTTAAGAAGGTCATCCATACAGGAGGTAAACAGTTTGTCATCACCCACCACAGCTATTCCATCTGCAACTTAAAAGCTGTCAACATTAAACTGAATGGGGTGCCAAAAACAGGTTGGAAGCCCTTCAGCTAAAAAAGAAAAGGCGTTATGCTGTGACAGACCGATGACGGGGAGAATGAACGGGACACACACATATTAAAGGTTTAACCTCTAAAAGTTAAAGTCAAGTCGCTTCAATATGCCTTTAATCGCAAGTTTGCATTTCTTAAAAATAGAGATTTCTTCTGAAAACTTTCTCAGTGTGACTTTAACCTCTGGGGAATTTCTCAGTCAGTTTAGATTTAAGCTCAAATGGCCACAGCAACTTTTACATGCCTTCCCTCTCTCGCATCCATTCCACTTGGTGGCTTTCACGGCCTTATTGAATTAATGTTGCATCTGCTAGTGTTGACATGGAAACCCTGAAGTGATATTTCGGTGCTGTCTGTTTCTCTCGGCTCTCAGAAGCCAGTGCACTCAGAGCAGGGCTGCATGGCCTGGCTTGAATTGTGCGTACATCTGCAAGTGTTTTCTTGTGTGTTAACTGTTGGCAGACGTGGCTATGGGGGCTGGGGGGTAATCATGTTAGGGAAAGGGTTGATGAGTTCACATCCTCCTAACAAACATACACTGGCATAAACAACGCTGTGGCCGAACAGGCTTGCTTTATGCAGGGTTCACCCATCTGAACGTTCTTAAACAGATCTGTTAAGAAATGTTAGGAGACAGATTCATGTGTGGACCCCAAGGGAAAACTCAATCCTCTTAGATTACAGATTACAGACCCAGATCTGGGGTTTGGAAACATATTTCCTAACATACTGTTGAAGATAGGATCTTTACAGGTATCAATTCTGTATCGTTATTGAGACCTTTAGACAAGGTTCAGTCTATTGGGTAAATGTACACCAGATGTAGCAGGCTTATTGTCTTTCCTTTTCATTATTTAGCTTAAAACTCAAGAGTTATTGGTGTTATAAACTCGAACAGCACTCATTATGCTGTCAGTGTACAACCAGCACATTAAATATCCATTTCCCAAGTAGCATCCATCAACCAAACCAAAGACTTAAAGAAGCATCATAGATCGGCTTGTACTGAAAAAAGATTGCACAGCAAAATGGGTAATAAACCTACTGGAATCCAGTCAACTGCATACTGCGCAGCAAAAAAGGATTGCCCCCCTTACAGTTGTTGTGTGTTTATGTCTGTTAAATGATTCTGATCATCAATATAATCATAATTTGATCCATTTAAAGGTGGACCTGCTGGTGTGCTTTGGAGCATTGCCCTGCTGCATAACCAAAGGCTCCCTGAGCTTAAGAAAATACACAAGATTAACAGAGAAAAATCTTTTTATTATCTAATCATCAGATTTAAATGATTCCCTTTTTATTCTCTTTAAGAATTTGTGTTGCTTCTATGCCACTGCAATGTATTGTTCTTTTTCCTGCTTGATATCATAAATGTAAAATAGTTGGTTTGTTTTTTCAGTTTTACCATTTTGGTCTGACTAACAACCCAAACAAATTAGGAGGACCTGCAATGACCAACTTCCACTAGGCAGAGAATATCAGGAAACATTTAAAGTTGCAAATAAACACAACATGACTGCACTAATCAGGGTATGATTTAATACTGACCTGTGATTAACTTCAAAGTGTGCTCCCAGAACTGCTTGCTGCTGCAGAAGTTAATAATCAATACAGGTCAATACAGAAATTGCTTATAGAGATCGAACAGAAGACAGCTTTATTTGATGGCTGCCGTTTTTTTTTAAGTTCTTAAATGAGAGTTTTAAGTTTTGTGTCTGTCAGCCTCTGTCAAAACTGTACAGAAAAGTCCTTTTATGCAAGTCTCTAAACATCAAAATGTTTATAAATCATTGTCTGAAAACATCAAACTAAGCTCTATAATGTTTGCAACATCATGTGTGAAAAATGAAATGCATGCAACACTGTACTGGCCAACCTGCACTATGAGAGAGTGCTTGTATTGGGCATGAAGTAAAGAGAATGTGATCTGTAAAACACAACTGTAAAAGAGATCTTTAAAAAATATGATTAGTAATTATTTTAGTTTCATGATTAGAAACATAATTTGAAAATAAAAACATATATAAAATAAAGAAAAAATAAAAAAATTTGGAAAAAAATACTATGTTTATATTTGGGAAAAATATTGAAATAGAATATGATAAAATAGCAAACCTACCATCCAAACCTTTTATATTAAATATTTTAGGTAAAGTTTTATTTTTGGATGTTTTTTTTTTTTATTCACAAGATGTATTTTTCAAATTTCACTCCATACACCACAACAACAAATTCAGTTTCACCACATATTTCTCCACGGGTTTGCCATAAAGGTGTAACAGAGCACAAATATTCGGTCAGTTTTCATCGCATTAAAAGACAAAAAAAAAAAAAAACTTTTCTCTAACATTGAATGATACTTGTTGAACCTTATTAGGAATCTCAAAAACAAACTGACCAGTATTGAACTGACTGGAGTTTTGGTCAAACTTATCACACATTAAAGGAATGAGGTCAAAAAGGTTTTAAATAATACTTGTGAGAAAAGTAATTTACAGTCAGTATAAACAAGTTATACTTGAATGCATCATGGATTTAAAATGTGACTAAAATATTTAGTGGAAGTGAAGCTTTTGGGGAAACAGAGCGATTCATCTATGCTTTTACACTTTTTATGGCTTTTGCCCAGCTTACTTGTTAGCAAGGGAATGCCATAGAAAACAAAGACACATCTCCCATTTACCAATAAATATAATGATCTCCCAGAGATTTAGGAAAAATAAATTATGTAGGTCAATGAGTAAAACATGGAAGAGGGAAATCTCAGCATTTTTCTGCTTGCCTTAATTAAGAATTTTACTCTTAGCCTCTAAATCCTGAAGGAGAAAGTCCAGCCATCCGTAAGTGACCTTAACCTCAAGCACACTTGAGTTATAGGCTTAAAGAGGCTGTTCAACCTAGAGATCCCTCCAGTGTGACCGCTAGATGTATTTATTAGAGGGCAGTTCCTCATTCCCATAAGGTCAGGCTGGTGTGAACAACCTCATTTCCCTTTATAAAAGAAATTCATTTTTAAAAACTGAATTTTGTTTTTACTTCAATGAGGTGTTGATATTTATTAATGTGAATTTAAATCACTTTTTGCAGTTTCTAAGTACCACTTAGCACACATTTGAGTGTTTATTTTTCTGTAAAGCATCGGTTCAGCCAGAACACTATTCAAAGATTCATCCTTTCGTCTTTCTTATCACTCACCTGTTGTCAATGTCTCTTTTTAAAAAGTTCAACAATTGTATTTTTTTTTTTTTACAAAAATACAGCTGAGAGTGTCCAGAGCTAAGTTAATTGTGCATTTCAAACAAACACAAAGTCATCTAGACTTTTTATGCCATGTGGTCCTGGCAAAACGCCCCAAATGCTGGGCATCAAAGTAAAGAAATAAAAGAAAAAAATGGGACAACAACTGAATCATAATGGAGACCTTTGTCTCCCTGGAGGAAGCTGACAGCAGCGCTCTCTGTTTCAGTGACCATCTTTCTCTTTTTTGCGTCTGACCTGATGCCTGTCTTGCTTCATGT
This sequence comes from Jordanella pulchra, assembly GCA_034780135.1. Classification (NCBI taxonomy): domain Eukaryota; kingdom Metazoa; phylum Chordata; class Actinopteri; order Cyprinodontiformes; family Cyprinodontidae; genus Jordanella; species Jordanella pulchra. Next base: position 29,938 of record JAUZNJ010119108.1, on the reverse strand, counting down.
CTAGAGTTGGTATTCCCTTTTATTTCCCTGTTATGTGACTGAAATCAAATCTGTCTGATTTGACGAAAACCTGAGATTGGAAAAGATCGGGATATTAAATTGATTTAAACAATTAGTCATGAATGTGTTTTTTATAAAAAAGAATCAAACTCAATTAAATCTACTTTCATTTGCCTGACTTTATTAGCTGAGGTTGGCTAATTAATTAAATCCCTAATTAAATCTTTCAGCAAACTGAGATTAGGGTGTGACAACTACTGACTGAGTTGGTTGTTCGTCTTCAATAAATGACTTTTTGTTTTCTCCAGAGCAATCATGCTGCTGTCTGTCTAGACAGTGCTTCCTTACAGTTACAACGGGGGGTGGGTGGGGGTGAAGTTTTTTTTTTGTGCACTTACAGTACATGGGAGCGCACAAGAGCTTTTTTTGGGGAAAAAAAAAAAAGAGCCAACAAGCGTTCCAGCTGTTATTAAATTGCCGCTAGCAGGCTCTGTCTGGATGCTCACTGAATAAGAGAAGAGGGAAGTTCAGTGTGGGGTCATCGGTTCAAAAAGTGGTTATTACTCTCCTACACGGGCAAATGGAGAACAGAGACATATTCACTCGCTGATAATATGCACTCACTTCAACACATAGCTTGCATATAGCTAGGGCTCGTGGTGCGTGTGAGAGTGGCCACATGGAAACACTGATAGCTCTATTGTCATCCAAACGCCTCTGTTCCATGAGACACGTTAGACTAGACATGCATATAACTGAACTAATTGAGTTTGCATACATTCAAAGAACAGATTTACATGGTAGGCAGACTTAACTTCATGTTGGAGCTTTGACTATAAATCATGGCACAAATTCATGATAGAAATTTTAAAGGTTTTTAATATTCTTAAAGCTTAAACAAAGCAAACATAGCAGGTTGAAAACAAGGATTAATGATTAAGCCAACAATAATCACAGGTTAATGTTTCTAGTCAGCAACTGAAGTATAAATAAATGTTTCTCTAATATCAGTTTCACTCCTAGGACCATGGTTGGTAAAACATCCATTTTATAATCACTTAATGCAGTGATAATGCAGCAGGTCTGTAAATTCAGGTTAAACTTGTGCACACTGTACACACTTATTCGCCATGCATGATGCATGGTGGAGGTCTTTGTTTGAACTATTTATATTTTAGGAGAGGAAACATTATATTGTTTGTTTGGTGTTACAAGAAATATATGAAGTATGAGGGAAGAAAAAGTGGGGGATATATTAATAGCACTGGAGAGAGTTTTGTTGAAAACAAAAACTCCTTGGCTTTTCTCATTTGGATCTTGGCAGAATTACAACTCTTACTGCATTGGATTTTGCTCTGCCTTCTGAGTTTTTAGAATGCTTTGCTTTTTAAGTATTTTTGGCTTTGTTTGCTTTAGTTTTTTTTTTTAACCTTTGATTTTCAAGTTATTTTTGTAAGTGTTTGGATTTTTTATATTAAGATTAGATCGCAGATATCTTACGAAATGTAAGTTTTTTTAAGCAGAATTTTTTGGGCGAATTTAGAAGAAGGAAGGGGCTTAGCAATAAACATCTTCAGCCTGAACAATTTATCCTGGGGGGTTATGATTTGTCATTATAATCATAATGGCATTATGATGGGTACTGTCATGCATTACTGTCAAAACTTCTCCACCATAAGGAACAAAAACATTAGAATACTTGGCCTCATGCAACAAAATCTTTGTTTTCCTGGCAAATATTTCTCGTACTTTTTCTCCTAACATAGGCTTTTACGAACACGACACATCAGATTCAACAAACGTTCTCAACTTCAGTAAATGATCGTAAACAATCCCTGTAAACTTCTTGCAGTCCAACTTTTTGTACAAGAGTGTGCGTTTCCAAAAAGATGCATAATCACAGCCCCGATTATTTACAGATTAACAATACCAATTCCCACGCCTTACACAGGTGTTCAGAATTACAGAAATACAGAATTGGTATTAACGATGAAGAAGGAAAACCTCAAAGGTTAGCAGATCGAAGTTCTGCTGACTGACTGCTGTGCAGCAGAACATAAAGGACCAGCAAAGAGCCAAGCAGTGGAGAATAAATAACAAGAGTTGTAAAGTTTGTGGTCTCACTGTTACAGAAGTAAAAATAAAATAAAGAAATCAAATAATACAAAATAAAAAATAATTAAATCCGAAAAAGTAAGTGATTATAAGTAAAACAAATGTGGTCATTTAGTGAAAAGCTAGGATTGGATAACAGTTGATTGTCATTGCGCAAGACTCCTACATCAGTCTGGAGCCCTAGTAAAATTTGTTAACACCTGAGAGAAGATTTGAAATAGGAGAAAAAGCCTGAATGCAACATTTTGTCCTGAATCACTCGTATTAATGATTTAAGAAAAAAATTCTGCGTACGAATAATTCTTGCATGGTAACTTTGATAACTTTGACCTTGGTGGACCATAAATAAACATCAAGGACCGTTGTTATCATGTCTAATTTGGTATAATTCTGAATTCGCTGGTGCTTCCGACACATGTTAAAGCAGGCATGCCCAAAGTTGGTCCTCGAGGGCCACCGCTATGCTTCAGCACAGCACATGTCCATTGATTAACAGGGTTTTCCTGAACTGCAATCATTCAAATCAATTGTGCTGAAACACTGAAACCCATAGCACGGTGGGCCCCCACGACCAACTTTGGTCATCCCTAAATTATAGTAAATTAACCAAAAACACTTAACAACCGACTTTTTTAATGAATGTCCTTTGAAAACGAGTACCTTTGCCACGTACATTTTAAAGTAAAAATCAAAGAAGCTTAACTAAAAATTAGGAGAGGCAGTAACTGAGACTTTATTGCCAAATAAGTTTAAATGTCTTTTCTGAAGATGAATATATACTATAGATGAATTAATAATTATTTATTAATTTTTATCATCATATGTCCGTGATTAGCATGGCAAAATGTCTAGCATGTTCTATAACAGATAGAAGTCAAAAACTCAAAAGAAAACCGAACACTGTATTTCAGAAACTCAGCCTTCCTGTTATGTGATGAAACTCTTACTCTCTCTTCTAGTAGCAGCCTGAAAGAAAGGCCAGCACATCGTCATTGTACATAAAGTCTCCATTTTACAACCTTCTTGCCCTTTTTTGTGCTTCCTCTGATGTCCTTTTTAGGTACCTCATTGATACTGAACATTTGCACCTGGTCTTTTTTTCCCCTGACAGAAATGTATTATTCTGTTGAGAAAATGTCAGGTTGACGAGTCTCCTTGTCTACTGGTCATCAGTTGGGGCATATTGAGCTGATAATGATCTGATTCAGGTAACCAGCCAATGTTTTAGTATATCTCTACTTACATGTTTATGAGAGATGTTACTACTCACAATCTTAACTGTTTTCAGAAAATTTTAGTGCATTTTACAATTTTCACTCAAGGGTAGGGCAAGAGAAAATTCTGGAAGTCAATGTCTGAAGTCCGGAAGTCAGTACTACAAGACTTAGTATTGAAACAGGGTTTGGTGTTAAGAGTATGAATGAAGAGCATAACCAAAATGTACCTGAAACTCTTAACCAGAGATAAAGGAACAGCAACCTTCAGATATAAAGCTGCAGTAAAGTCAAAGAGAGCAGCAATGAACAGTGGAAAGATTGAAGAGGAAAGATGAAGGAAGAGTGACAGCTGAATGCATTCCTCAGAATCCATCCGCTCTGCAGCCATCGCTTCTTCCCATCTCTATAAACATTATGCAAATGTCTGTGCCGCCGTGCAGCGAGCTTTAATGTGATGCTGGCGGTAACAGAAAGCAGTAATCATGTTTAAGGAGTATGGGTGGAGAAATCAAACAAGGGTATTTATTATCCGGCGATCCCTAATCCGATAAGCAGTCATCACTTTACTCTGCAGCAATGCCTTCAAATACAGAAAAAAAGGAAAACCTCCCTGCTGCACACCAGCGAGAGCCTCAGATGAAATTTCTGTCCCCTCTTCCTCTCGCGTTCTCCCTCCCTTTTGCATGTGAACTCAGACAAATCTGGATTTAGCTTTGTTATTGTGTCTGTCTAGTTGTGGGTAATTAAATGTAGCTGATAATTTGATCTTTTTTTGTCTTCTGTCTTTTTGTTCTTTTCTCAGAGCTGCTGTGCTAGATTACAGTGTGTGTGTGTGTGTCTGTCGGTGTGTTTGGGTGTGTGTGTGTGTGTGTGCGTGTGATGCTTGTGATGCCATAAAAGGCTGCAGCTAGACATCTTCCAATTAGAAGGGTAAACAAAAGAATGTGTTGAATAGCCGCTTTACCCCAGAGGAGATGGAGACAGAAAAGGAGAGGGAGACAAAGATTGACTCAGAGCAGACACAAATTACAAACAGTGGCAGCTATATTGTTTGATTTGCCCTCTACTTGTTTTTCAATGATTTTACTGCTTCTTCCCCATTTCAGACTTACGTCTCATTCACATTCACACAGACCTCTTGGGACAAGATAAAGTGGCACAGTAAAAGTTTTAAAGCCAAATCATTTATCAGCACTAAGGTCAGACTGTTAAAACTATAGACGATTGAGCTTTTTTCTTTATTTTATACACTGCCTCAGAAACAGACTTCCTAATAAACAGCTATTTAAAACTGCGGGGCAGACAGAGTAATCAGGCAGTAAGAAAGGATGAGGGAATGGAGAGAGCAGGGAGGGACACAGACAGGAAACAATCCATCAAATGTCCTCCCCTTTACCCTATCTCATCCTCCTTTTTTGCTTTATTAAACTTTCTTGCTGTTGACCCTTGACCTCCAAATTCTAAGCTCTCTGTGAGTTCTCAAAGTAAAGTGCTGTTTCTTTTGCACTCACTGAGGGTTTGAAAACATTTTATCTGTCAGAGTGAAGTTGAGTCAATTAAAAAAGTGTTCATAATCAAACCATTTATTTTTGGACTTGTAACTGAGCATTTTTAGGTGTTTTGTTTGGATTGTAATTTTAAAAACCAATATAAGACCAATAAATGTGATGAAAAAACGTTTTAATTTTTCTTACTAGCTTGATCGTTTAGAAGTAGTGAATTCTACAGTCAGCGACTTGATGAAATCAGTTGGATTTTCTTGGGGTGGACAACTTTTAACCAATCTTTCTTTATTATCTGATTGAATTGTCTCTAGAGATAACATGTTGTAAAACGGGACTGTATAAATAAACTGCACTGAATTGATAGTTTGAGAAGATTAACATTTTATGTATTTTGTTTAGCTCTCGGTTTACCTTTTAAAAAGGAGAAAAAATAACAATTTTAAGTCACCTTATTAGGCCATGCAGTTTGAGTCCAATCATTTACCTGATGAGTCCAACCATGTTTTATTTTAAGACAGTATAAATCCAGGACAAGGAAAGAAAGTCCTGTAGAGGAAGCTGATAGAGGCTGCAAAAGATTTGGGAGGAGGTTCACTTTCCAGCAGTAAAACACCAAATATTACATATAAATACGCATACAAAGTTTTAAATCCCATCCATCCATTCATCCATCCATCTTCTCCCACTTCTTCCGTCAGAGTCACGGTTGGGCCGGTGCCTATCTCCGGCAGACTATGGGCGTAAGGCGGGGTACACCCAGGACAGGACTCCAGTCTGTCGCAGGGCAACACATAGACACACAAGGACGTACAACCATGCTCGCACACAGTCACACCTAGGGACAATCGAGAGACGCCAATTAACCTATCTGTTTTTGGACTGTGGTAGGAAGCCGGAGTACCTGGAGAGAACCGACGCATGCACAAGGAGAACATGCAAACTCCTTGTAGAAAGATCCCAGGCCGGGACCGTACCCAGAACCTTCTTGCTGCAAGGCAACAGCGCTAACCACTGCGGCACCGTGCATCCCTAAGTCTTAAATCAATTTAATAAACTGTGGCCTTCAGTCTGTCTTCTATATCACTCATCCATCAGGGTCATTGGGGCTGGTGCCTATCTCCAATAGTGGGGTACACCTTGGGTAGGTCACTAGATGGACTGATAATCTGCAGCAACATTTATAAAAAGATTTTTGCTGCCACTCTTCTTCTAACATGACTAATCTTAAGGTATTTTGTAAAGAAGAAATGAAAAAAGGTTCAGTTTCTTGCTGCATAAAGTGATCAAGGCATACTTCAAAAACACTTCAGCTGCAACTTCTAGAAAAAGTGCTTTAAGTTGTTTTTTTTTTTTGTTTTTTTTAAATGTATCGTTTTTGTCCACCTACCGGGTCCAAATCTATTGAGTTAAAACAATCTTCAATGTTTGAAAGTGGTAAAATGAATGCTATACATACTTTGCAAGGCCTCCAAAGGTTCAACTGAGAGTGAGAGAGTGGTTCTCCCAGTTTAGTGAGGAAATTCTAATTGGGCTGCACAGAACCCTGACCTTGTCGCTATCCATCTCATTTCTGCCAAAGGAACTGTGCCAGTAAGCCATACTTTATCATCAATGCCTTATCGTACAAAAACAGTCCACTCAGCCACACTAATTCTCTTCTGCATACATATATGCAAACCCTCAGCCTGTGATGACCTAAGTGTTGACATGGTAATGGTTGCAGCAGGTCAATGCCAATTAGTTCAAGACAGGTGTTCTACAATCACAAAGAGCTGGGAAGGTGCACTGTCTCCATTTTAGCAAATGTGATAAACCCCTCCTGAATGGCTGCACAAATGTCCAAGCTCTAACAACATCTCCTAAAGTTTCTACGCTGATAGTGTTCCAAAAGCTGTTATCCGTCCATCTCCATGCATCTGTCCTCTCTAATCCCTCTTTCCAAATTCTGTCAGCAGTCTGGCAGAGAAAAGGGTGACAAAAAGGGAGGGAAAGAGATAGAAACAAAATCAGAAATGGCAAGACTCTTAGCTGGCATGAAAGCTGTTTGGACAGATACAGGAGGATGCGAAGAGCCCTCTCGTCTCCAATCTACCCCCCTTTTTCTAAGATGACTTTCCTCTCTCCTTTATCGCTTTTGATCAGTCAGTGTGACTAACTCTATCAATGCCTCATGCATTCTGTTTTTCTGTTTTGGATATTTGATCTGAAATATTAATTAGATAGCACTGGTTGCTGAAATTAAGGCTGCTTACACCGGTTGCAAGCAGCAGAAAAAAACAAAATAAAGTGAGAGAATATATTTTTAAAAGATAATAAAACACTCCATCAATTTACAATATGATGCGAAAAGTCTTTGTTCTACCCTACACAACATTGTATTCAGGTGTTTCCATCCCTTTAAAGGCCACAGGTGTACCAACCCAGCACCTAGGCATTAAGTCTGCTCTAAAAACTCTTGTGACTGAGTTGGTCATTCTAAGGTTTTTGATGAAAGATCAATAGAAAACTAGGGCGCGGCACTGGTGTAATGCTTAAGCACGTGACCATGTATGGAGGCCTCGCTCCCCGACGCGGACGTCGCTAGTTCGACTCCCAGCTAAGTCGACCTTTGCTGCGTGTCGTCCCCACAAAGCAAAATCCATAGAGACCAGGAGTTAAGAGTGAAATATATTGACTGGTCTGCATAGAGCTCTGACCTCATCTCAACAAGGTCACCTTTAGATGGGTGACTTCTCATCCAGCATCAATGTCCGAGCTTACCGATGTTCTCCTCAAATATACCAATAAACATACTTAAAAAAACTTGCAGAGTTGAAGCTGCTGTAGCAGCCACTATCATTCTATGGCTTTTGTACTGAAAACAAGATTTCTTCTTCGGTTTTAATTCTTTTTATGCCCAGTGCCAATAAATAAGCATCTTTGTAAAACGCCAACAGTAAAATTGTATAAAGTATTTTTTGTCAGATTAAGGTAATTGGCCTGCACTGAGATTACCTATTGACTTTAATGTTGCTAATGGATACTAATTTGAGAAAAAAGAAAAACAAGCAAAAGCAGATTCAGTCCAACATTTTGTCCAAACTTGAGCTAAGTTATATATCCAAAGTACAACCATTCAAACAGTTGAAGAAAAGTTCCAAAATACTTATCACATTATACAACTATTGATGCATCATTGTCTATTGCTCTCCACACTCCATCCATCCAATTATTCCATCCATCATCTGTCTGCTCTAATCTTCCATTCAGACGTCCTTTGTGCATTGTAATCTGCTGTAATCTGATGGATTAACCTCAGCACTCTGGCTCATCAGTTGATCATTCTGCTTCAGTGTTGTACAGTTGTAACCAAGGCTGATCACTTTTGTTCTCTTTCTGTTTCCACTGGCCCATATCACAGTGCATAAAAAAATCGGATCTATCAAAATATGAGAACCACTTGCTTCAAGCATCTTAGCTTCACATAGAAAAACTAAAATGTCAAAATTTTAAACACAGATACTTACTTGAAAAATAAATAAACCAAACAAACCATTAGAATTCAATAATTGCCTTCCCAACTTATGCCAATATTAGATGGGGGGAGAAATGCTAAACAAATAAACTCATAATACATAGAAAGACAGTTACATGCAAACCTAGAGTTAAAAATACAAAGGAAGACCAAGTCTCTTGGTTACAGAGATAAGGAAGTTAATTAGAAAGTGCATGTTACAAAGGACACCTTGGCACCACAGGAAAAGAGTGAGTGACAGAACACGAGTATCAAGCTCTGGCAATATACTGTAACAAAAGGGCAAAGCATTATTAAATCGGATACAGCATCAGCGCAGAGTGAAGACATCTCAACAGTAATATTAATGCTCTGTTTGTTCTGGTTCACATTACTTATCACTACACAGCTAGGTTATATTCATCAATTGAAAATATGATTGAAAATGTTATTTATTTCAGTAACTCAATTAGGTAAGTAAAATACCTAGATTAATTACACAGAGACTGATGTTTTGGAGCCTTAATTCTGTTAATGAGAAAGTGGATTTCGTGGTTACAGCTAATGGAAAAATGAGACATCTAAGATTAGAAAATTACTTTAGACAAAATAAAATAATTTTCAACACAGAAATGTTGGTTTAATGAGAAGTATATTTAATAATTATTTAAAGGTTCTTGTTTATCTTTTAATTCAATCAAAAAGTCATGTTGAAACACAATTTATTAACTATACATGTACCATACATGGGATTAATATGTGATTTGACTTGTGACTTCATGATGGGAAATGACTCTTTATTATTATTATAATTATTATAATAATAATAAGAAGAAGAATTATTATTCTTATTCTTCTTCTTATTATTATTATAACAATATTGTTCCATTTTATTTTCTTGTTTTTTGTGTTTATTTAACCCAATAAGACTGTGGATTTACCATAAAAATAAGTGATTATAACGATTATCTAGATGATGTTTATAAATCTTCATACTTTACAAGCTTTTTTCCATTACAGCATCAAGAATTAATATACAATATACAAAGTTTACTTAATAATGTGACTGATTTCTAATGTCTAGCTTCCTAGCCTTCGACAACTGAGCATCTGAGCATCTGTATTTGTAGGGTCAAAGGTGACAATACACTGTGTATAAGAGAGCCATTATTCTAAAACAGCATTTTCCTTATTTTCCTTATATTTTAAAACTAACACTTATTAAAATATCTATCTGCTATTAGCTTGCATTACAGCATTGCTAAAATCACTGTATCTTTGTTCTATTTTGACAAAAAACCTGAGATTTTTAAAAGGCTGCTAAATGTCCGCATCCAAATGTTCCTGGTCAAATGTTTGCTTCTAAAAATTATTTAAAATTTTTGCAGGGATTCAATCGCCCTTTCTAATATCTATGGAATATCTTGCTCTCTCTCAGTTTCTCACAGCCCGAATGACCTATAAATCAGTTTTTTACATAATAGAAAACCAAAGTTTCACGTTTAACTTTTCACGTCTCTATATTTTCCTCTTTGTTTTTTCTTAAACATTTTAAATATGTAATTTAGTGTCTGCTACAGTAACCGCATCTAAAAGGGAGGCTGTCGATTTCCAAGTTATAAGGCAGGGTCCGATCTTAAGAAAAAAGTAGTATGAAAATGCTAAACTGCTTTTATTTCAGCACAGCTCATAAGATTATATTTCGACAACACCCGCATATCTTCGTGAGTCATTTTGTCCATTAGTAACATAACAGAGCCATTTATAGACAGACTTTCAGACATTATCAGATTTTCCTTCCCTTTCCTTTTCCACTCATCTTTTTTATCACGTATTTCTCCTCTCGGTTTTCCTCCCATCAGTTGTCTTTGCAACTCATCCCTCCCTTTTCATGCCCCCTCCTCTATGCGCTCTTCCTTTCTTCTATTGTCCCTCTATATGACTCCTAACATCAGGCAGCCTGCCAAGTCACTGTACACTTCAATTAGAGGGGAAACCTTCACATACACACACACCAGCTGAGTGCTTTGTATGCTTCCTAGGGAAAAACCAAAAGGATGAAGAGAGACACAGAGAGAGCATGTGTGTGTTTGTGTGTGTGTGTGGGTGTGTGTGTGTGTGTGTGTGTTCTCAGAGCTGGCAGGAGGGAGCGTGTCCTCCTGAGTGTGACTTTGATATCAGTCTTGGTAATCTAAGGCATTCTCTCTGCTGTATTCAGATACAATAGAGGTAAGAACACACATAGATAGGCACGCACACAAACACACACTCACAAAAAAAACACACCAGATGGCTGAATATTAGGTCTTTGTCCTTCCCTTTTTTTTACCGCTATCAACCTTGTTATATTGGCTTTCAGGTGCATCATCTGTCCAGCTAATACACATGTTTGTTTCCCTCATGAGAAACACTAAATTAGTTATGAAATAATAACAACTGAAGTTATTTAAATCGCTTTCACTTGTATGAAAACTGTGTGCTTTGATGAGATCAACTACAAATTCATACCAGGAAAAAAATGAGCGGAGCAAATAATACGCAAGTGGAAAAAAGTCACACAATGATGACAGCATTAGTTTTAACATGACAGGAAGTCATAGAAAACCAACACTGAAACAAGGAACATCCATGCAAGACACAGAAAAGGCTGAACAGGTTTGTTCCACTACATCACAACACACGGCTGTGATGATAATGAAATATTGATGTCATTTCTCATTAGATTTAAATGAATTATAGTCACCAGAAAACAAAAAAGAACAAAATGTGAAATATGCAAAATAAAAAGAAATAATAGAAATGGTGCAACAGTTTGTCAATGGAACAAGATAACCAGCAGAAAAATGACACTGTGGCAATTGAGGAGGTTGACATTTTTATAGGATATGGGGAGAATATTAAAATATTACACTGCCTTGTAATTAATATACATTATTATACATAGATTATCTTAGATTTTACTCTTAATGTAATAAATGAAATTTGTCATTAAATGTCACATGCTAACTGTTCTGGAGCCTAACTGCTTTCATATTTGTACTTTGCAGTTTATCAAAAAAAAGCCCAACTTTGGTGTTGAAGTAATAAAACAGGACTTGTGGATTGCTTTGTTTTTAGGTTAAACTGTCATTACAGACAAATGTTGTGAAGGTGCTAACCGTTCACCATCAAACACTGAAAGATTCCTATGTGGGTCCAAAGGAAAACCATAAAATAAAACCATTAAAACATTTTCCTTTCTACCTGGTTAGGATCTTCTAAAAGTGTGTGGCTTTCATATGAAGGTCAGTGGGGAGGTTCATTTCATGGCAAATTTGTTTAACACTGCTTGAAATGTACACCTGTAATTGACACCATGAGGATAACACATCATGGCCCTTAGTGATCCAACGCAACCAGCAGCTGTAAAACACACTCCGTCCAAATGAGGATGTGTGGCTCAGTAAAGTGCAGCCTTCTGACAAATACAAATGAATCAGAGAATATACAGATCTATTTTAGTTCAATAATGTGAACTAGCAGGGACTGTTACATGAAAACTCATCTATTCCCATCCAAAGTAAATGTAACAGCCATGGTTGAAGCAGAAGGTTGTTGAAGTCCCACCAAAGTGAAGAGTTAAAAGTGCCTAGTTTGCTCTGCCCTTGACGATTCCCTCAAAACCTGCACTAATAGGAGTTCAAAATGATATACAACTAAGGCTGTATGTGAAAGACCTAGAGTGATTGAGGAAAAAATAACCAGTGTGTGGGCAAGAGAGAGGATGCATCGAGTTAAGGGTCATTGTCCTTGATTGCAGAGGCCACTCAAGGCATTAGATGTTCGTGCTGCAATCACAATGCTCAGAAGTGCCCAAATCAAAAATCAGGCAGCTTCTTGAGAGCAGGCAATCAATATTATAAACATCATCAGGGACAATCCTCTCACTCACTGAGACACACACTGTCTCTCAGTGTCAACCTTCTTATGATCCATTTCATTATGTCTCCTTAACCTCAAAGCAGCTTTCAGGGCTTCTATCTGCATCTCCTCCTTATTAACATATGATGGCTGAGCTGCAGGCTGTCCTTGTGCCTGGCTGGTGAGCTGACATGGAGTTGGACTAAAACACATTAAAATGATGAGGCTATGAAAAACAAACAAACCACAGATGGAAGGTGGTCGTTTCACATGATCAACCTCTCTCAGGGTAAAGGGAGTTTAAAATAATTGACAGTTATCTTAAAGTAACACTTTAAAATCTTTTAGAAACGTAGACCGGCCACCAAATTAGTGTCAACTGTGTCAATTGGTTGGTAGCTGTTGGTCTAACGCTGGGGTAAGCAGTTTGTGTATTTATTTAATATCAGCTATTTCTTTCCCTAGTTTAAAACTTTGATGTAATAGTTTACAATAGAAACCCTTATATGTTTAATATGTGACAAACATTTCTGTCCTCTAATTCATGAAAACAAAATATCAGCACATGCAGACCAGTGCTATTTCAAAATCTAAAATACTGATGAATTAAAGCTCAAGCTGTTGGCGTGTTGAGTAGTGATTAAAGTATTTTATATGATATAAAACAATTAAAAAAGAAATATTTCTAATATTTCCTAGATTGGCTTTTATTTACTAGAAACTAACGTTGCCTTCACATGTACTATGTAAGGTATCAACTCTGCCATGTGCCATGCAGCAATCAATACTCAGTCTGTGAATGACCCATCCATGCATCACCTTTATTCTGCAATGTAACTCTTCCTGTATCTGGCTTCCTGTCTTGCTGGTCTGGTTTTTAGAAATTGATGCGGTTTGTTCCATAATCCATGAAGTATAAACTCGATCCGTATTTCTGACTGACGACGGAGGGTGGCTGTTCAATATACAGACAGCACTGATTAGAAACATTTCTAATTGCAATGGAAACAGGGGACGCAGAATGGAAGGAGTTGGTGGGAATGAGGTGTAAGAGTAACAAAATGTTTGCTAGTAAACTGATACTAGGTGACTCTGAAAGCCTTCTCAGTTTTCTAGCTCATAGAAAACTACTTGAAGTTTCTCTAACTGATGTGTGATTCACTACTAAACTATCAATTCCTCTGAATCCAGAGCTTTAGATTTTATAATTGATTCTAAAATCAAAATCCAAATACTTTCAATATTGAGGTCATATATTAAAAAATAAAATTCGCCTAATACCACATGTTTGGTTAGGACGTAATGTGTCGATGCGTAATGCTGAGCACGGCGTGCTGCCGCTGCTCACTCCCTCGCTCAGACGCTCCACCTACAACCAAGATATAACCTATGATGTTTGATGGAAAACTGTCAGAATTTATTGCAACAAAACATCTTTGTAAAACACCTCAGGTTAAAACACAACACAGAATATGCAGCGTTAATGATGAGGAGGAGAGCACCCTGTCAGGTGCTGCTGCTGCTACTAGTGCAACTCAGACGCTTCAGGCAGGTACAACCAAGGTACAGAGGGAGAAAACAAGGAGCTTTGAACCACCTTAAGCATTGATGCTGCTGAAGTTGTTCATATTGAAAGTGGCTATAAAATACGTTGTTAAAAAATGGGCTTCATGCTACAACAAACATCTGTATGAGTTGAGCTTGGAATAATGTGTATCACTCTAGTTGTCTTGTTCAAGCAGAGCGACGAGATTGAAGTTAGATTTCTGAAAGAATTAGTCATTTAAAGCGGATTATATTGGTTGGGTGTTATTAGATCAGAACGATTTGCGATTTTAATAAAACACCTATGGTAAACTGTAAAAACAATATAGTAAATGTTTAACAGTTTGTGAAATGGGCATACTATAATTTACTGTCCAGTTAAATGAATAACTTAAAAACAAAGTATTGTCAATTTTAGACAATTATTATGAAATGTATTCATTTGATGAAATATTCAAATGGTAATTCTAACTGGACCTCTTAGTGTTACAAAGCATTGGAATCTTCTGGCGGTCAAATTGGCGGTATTGAACATTCCTAGTCTTAACGGTCTTAATAATTAACTATTGCAGCTAAATTTGCCAAATAAGGTGCCTAATAATATTAATTGTGGCTCTGTAAGATAACTTGTAAATCCTTGTTTGAACTAAAGGTACTTCAGCAACAACCTAAATTATTTATCAAGCTAAACCAGTCAGTCACTGACTTGTTGTTCGTGTTTCAAATTCTTCTCACATATTTTTTTTTACTTGACTGCATTTTGGTTTTATAGCACATGACAATTCCTTTCACCTTTAATGTGTACTTTTAGTAAAAAAGGTGACCTTAATTCTAAAACAGCTTGCCATACTGTATGGGGCCTTTTTTTCTCTGCATTTTGGCTTCCGCTGCAATAATTGTCCCGTGGACGGATTGATGGATTGGGCACACGAGACCACTGCTTCCATCTAAACAGAAAATCCCACAAATGGTGTTTCATGGTGTCAGACGCAGTTGACACACAGATTTTCTTTACACAAGACATCAGAGAATACGCATCTTAGTCGTGACAGACCCCATTGAGTGTGAAGTGTGCCATGTGTGACTGATAAGACAACAGACGGACAGTGTGTACGTATTAGTGTATGGGAGTGAGTGTGCGTATTAATGTCTGGACAGATGGGGCGGTCTAGAGGAACAGTTGATGAAGGCTTTACACTGCAGCTGCCCCTTTCTCTTCCTCTTTGCAGCAAACACACACTCGCATCCCCCCCTCAAAAAAAAAAGAGGAGAAAAAAAATCTCTCCTGGCGCTGTTTGTGTGCATGAGTGCAGAGGGGCTGTTTGTGCAGCAGCTGCCCTGGCATCAGGTGGAACTCTCCGAGTCTACACGAAGAAAGCACAGCTGCTGTAGTATGTAAACGCACATTACTTCCTACACCAAACACTGCACACACTAATCACAGTGATCTTCTACATTCCAACATCCTACAGGGAGGGTGGTATTCCGTATAATATGAAGGTCTCTACCTCTCAGAGAGGCGTATACCTCATACTGAGTGCCCCCTTCTCACCATGTGCCCCTTTAATCAAATCTACGCCTTTCATTCACACCCACACAAACTGCAGTTTTTACTTAAAGCCACATTAACATTAGCTGAGACAAGCACACGCAGATATTACACCCAAATACATCAATATATTCCTAACCATGTCATAGTAAGTGAAATATGCATCATTCAGGACAACACCCTTTAAAGCTGAGCGTCCTACACAAATTCATTCAGTTGAATATTTTGTCCATGGAAGCACACTGACAAAGATCCAATCCACTCAAGCAGGGACACAGGCAGCTCCTATGCGCCAGTTGTTCTCCAGATGCACGCCAGGGACAGGGACACATGTCCACCCATCTTCCCAGCCCTGTATCAGTGCAGACACATGGGATGCGAGGAGGTTAGCCAGCTTGAATCAGACCACTGGCACCTGACGCTGGTCATCAGCGAAAACAGCTGCCTGGCTGCGAAGCTGGCTGTTGCTGAACTTCCACATATGTGTGTGCCTCTGTTGTTTGTCAGGATCTGTGACCTCACTTACCCTGATGTTGGGACACTGTGAGTCAGTGCTTGGACTGGAGCTGTCTGCATTGGTGAAAGCCTTGGATTTCTTGGGTCAGAAGGCTAACTCTGGGTTTTTTCCTCGCGTTCAAGACTTTTCTTTTCACAGTCACAGTATTCATCCTGCCACTACATGTGAATTACATCATGAGTAAAGGTCTTCCTGATGAAAATTGAAAAAGATCAGAAATCCAAAGATGAAATCCAGGCTTTTTTTGAGTTATTATAGTATTTTCTTTTCTCTACATTGTAAAAAAGTCTACCTAGTTTGACTCATAAGGTGATCATGTAGTTAAATATCAGAGACTGAGAAACAGCTATACCCAGTGGCAACAATCCATGTAAGTGTCACACATATAAACTGTTCTCTTTTCTCAAGTCTATTCCACATCACTCTGCCACAATGGCAGCCAATGTCAAACACTTCAAGGGGTTTGTGCGAGTTAAAGCCATCTTTCAATAGATGGGCTTAGCTGTGATCTTTCCGCTCGTCTCTTGACATACGCAAAGCTTTCCCACTTATCAAAGATTCATTAGCACACTAATATATCCATCTAGGTTTCCACGCACATTGCCTGTCCATTAATACTGAGCAGTATTCGTCCGGTGGGAGCACCAGGATAACGCCCTGCTCAAGGACACTGGGGGTAATAATACACATAAAGCGATAGCCCACATGGGAATTGAACCCCCAACCACAATGGCACATTAGCCACAGCTGCCTCTAATAAGTGATGAGGCCAGCTTTATATCAGCCTGCGTCTCAGAGGTCGATGAGATCCTGCTGGTTTCTGGATCACTTTATTCTATAGGTCTATTTTCCATTTGTTTACCATGTAATGAAGCTGCTGGGGAATTTAAGATCAGACAATTACAAATGCTTCTTCATATGTACAGGATGAATAAACAGACATATGGATCCCTGTTGTTCTGTTTGTAATTCTATCAATTTGCTGAATACACAAACCACTTAATAATAAAATAAATCTGCCTAAAGGTCTGCTGTCTACAACTATAATGATTTGGTTGTTTTCAAATATACTGTGTGATGAACAAAGTCTCTTTAAAGAGGAAGTGTAGTGACCAAAGTTTCTATTACCAAACAGAAAAAAAAGACTTGCACACTTTGGAACTTGAGGTTCATTAGCTGCATAAAAAGCATCAACTTTCACGTTGAAAGGAGATGTGTTTTTTTCTTGAAGTTCTCAGGCTTAATCATTGCTTATTTCAAACTTTTACTGATTAAACAGGAAAATACTCACATAAAACTTGTCTTCATATTGTTGGTTTGAGTCTGAAAATGTCTGAAAATGTTGACGTTGCTTAAGCAGTACTGCCAACAAACATGTTCAGAAGCCTTTGTTCCTTAGTGGTGGAAGCCTTATTTCCGTGACTGTTTTTAGTCCACTTTGATGAAATTAAACCATGTTCTATTAAAAAAATGAACTGAGTTTTTTTTCTTTTAGAAAAAAGTGATCTAGTATTCTCCTTGAAGCAATGCTGTTGTAATGATCTTCTTTTTACAAGTGCTAACTTTCTCTTGACCATGTCCATTTATTAAAGAAGCAGCAGTGCAGTCTTTTGATAAAGTAAGTAGAACCTTTGTCCCAAAGGTTTTGGGGCCAAAGATAATCCAAACCTAAAGATGGTTTTAATCTTGTCGCTTTTAGGATTTAGCCCAGATTAGACCATAAAAGATTTATTAGATTTATTAGACCATAAAATATTGACGACACCAGATTTAAGGGTCAGAACTTTGTCTCTCTGTTGTAGCTATATTTGACTTGTTCAATTTTGTTGATGAAAAGACTAAAAACAAGTGAGCAGACTGGTAGATAATGCTCTGCTTCTTAAAAAGCGTGTGTGACTTTGAAATTGTCTATGTAAAGGTGAAAGAAAAACAAAACACACCTACAAAGGAACAGTAGTTAATAAATGATTTATAAGTACAATGAGAATACCTTCAATGGTATTTTGTCCACAGGTGTCATTATAAGGTTGGCTGGATTATTTTATTATAAAGTTGGCTGGATTATTTTACTGTGATTACAGATTCTTTAGAGCAGGGCTGTCAAACCTATTTTAATACTTAGTCATGACGGCATCTTCAAGTTTTTAAAAATAGGCGTTTGTGACTGAATGGATGAAGTGTGGATTTTATCATTCATGTACAAGAGGCACCTTACTCTGGTTTACGACTTTACTCCTTTTTACTTTGCAGTTTGATAAACTTGGCACACTTTAGAAGAACATGTGCCTCTACTCTATGACATGTTATGCCCTTTTGTATTTAGCCAGTGGGCTTGAGTTTGCTTTGCAGTAATGTTGGAAAAATCATCCATCCATTCATCTATCCATGTTCTTCACATAAACATACAAAGACATACAACACACACTCACACCTAGGGACAACTGAGAGATGCCAATTAACCTAACAGTCATGTTTTTGGACTGTGGGAGGAAGCCGGAGTACCGGGAGAGAACCCACGCATGCACGGGGAGAACACGCAAACTCCATGCAGAAAGATCCCAGGCCAGGACTGAACCTAGAACCTTCCTGCTGCAAGGCAACAGCGCTAACCACTGTGGCACCGTGCAGCCCAATTTACTTAAAAATATTGCTAAAATCCTGTTTTTCTCTCAAGAATCTAACATCAAACCCCTAAATTTTATTGTTATAAGGATGCAACCATGACCCAACCTCCATTCTTCCGAATCCACCAAGAATGAGGACTATGAGGGCTTTCACATCACATAACTATCATTGCTGCATCAAGGGAGTGTGGCTCACAACTAGCAACATTTAGCTAGGGGAGATTTCCCTGGACAGAACTCAGTGTAGTTATGTGCATTGTAGCTTTGCAAGTGTGTAATGTCAATACAAGCAAAGTACAGCATCACTGTTTCTAAAAATGGGAATAACTTAATTTTTCTCAAAAGGAGAAATTCCAATATAATAACAGCATTCAAAGTTGAATTAGATGCAAACTAAATAAAACACTGTTAACAAATCTGCATGCAGCTTTGAGAATTTATTAAAGATAACAAAAGTGTTCATATTTCCCTCTTTCTGAAGTACTCTAACTAGTACCAGTTTATCTCTGAATGGATTTCATTCACAAAAAGCGTGGGCTATAAAATCAGCTGTTTTACTTGACTGATGCGCAGCAATAATCTAATGTGGATGGACAACATTTTGCAAATTGGCACAACAGAAAAAATACAGTTTGTCACACCGATGGCACACACATAAATGAGGTAAGGAAATCTCTTGGGGGTAGATTCACAGGCATCAACCCCAAGTGAGTCAGAACAGAGGGAGCTGAAGGTGACATATAAGTGTTGGGAAGCAGAGAGTCGTTAAGACAGGGAAACTGTAAGACTCAAGCACAAGGAGAGCAGAGGAGTACTAGAGGGGAGAGCAGGCTAATAATTCACTCAAACACTAGCACCGCTTAAAGCAGTAATTTTACCTTTGTTGGATTTACACACTGGTCTGCACTTGAAAGGCTCTTATAGCAGCTTCAAACATGCATTTATAGCGACTATAACACAGCAGCTCTACAGCAGTCGTTCCCTCACACTTGTCGTATATATTCATGCACATCACAGCACCCACAAACTGCACTAATATCTGCTAATAATCTCCTTAACCAGGAGGTAGAAAAATGTGTGAAGTGAAAATGAAAAGTCTGTGATTTTTAAACAAAAAGGCTTATTGGAAACAATTTGGACATTATTTCACTAAGGATGGAATTAAAGCATTCAGGTGTTGAGCTCATCTGCAGATTACGAGTTAACATCGGAGGGCAAGTGAAACAATTTTTCACACTCGTTTACACATAAACAGGGAAACAGGCAGCAGCTCGATGCAAAGATTATCAATCATCACCCTCAGACTGCTGGGTATTTTTCTGCTGTATAACCAGCACGAGCAGCGGATGCGCAGCTTCAATCATCGTCTGCCAGTCTAAATGCTAGCGCTAATTAGCATTCACATGCTAAATTACCTCCCATCCCGTGTTTCCTGATTAGGCTTAATCATTCTGACAGCAGGTTTTACTGCTGGGCTCAAAGAGCCGATAGATCCATGGCCGTCTCAAACTCTAGGAAAGGATCCAAGGAAGGTTCATTCACTAAGTGCTAGGATGCAAGGGTTTGAAACAGACACCTGAGTTAGTTTTCCTTGATTTTCTTTTTTTCATTTTGCAGCGATGATGACAAATAATTAGAAACAACTCCAAGTTTATCAGCTCTAGTGATATATACAAGATATTGTCATGTTAAAACTGGACGGCTTTACTGGAATTTATTGGAAAATATGTGTCAGTACTTTATCAAGCTACTGTTGTCTTTATAAGTTTATGTTTTCTGGAGAACGTCTCTAACAGCTTTGCAATCTGCTGATTGAAGTATTTATCCATTCTTCCTTGCAAAATAAATCAAGCTCATGCGGATTGGACAGATATTATCAATTTATAACATCTTTCACGTTTGGCTGCTGAAAAAGAAGAAGGTCTGGACTTTGACTAGGCCATGTTACGATGTTTTAATGTACACTGTTTGACTGTATGTTTAGGGTAGCTGTGTGTTGTTTGGGGTTTTTCTCAATCCATCATCATGTAACTTCAAAGCATTATTCTGTCACTACCATCTTTTACAGTGCAGATGATGTGCTCTCCAATATTAGTGTTGTCATAGGTAGCCCTTTACAGGACGGCTGAGAAGTTCAGGTTTGGTCTCATGTGAACAGAGCACAGCATGTTTACTGTTTCTTCTTCATGGCTTCTTTGGAGTCATCAAATAAAAGTCATCAGAATGCATTAAAGCAGGAATGTCCAGAGCTGTTATAGACCACTGTAAGTTTTATATTTTTGCAATTATACCAGTATGTGATATGACTACATTTTTCGAGGTCTATATTTAACAACCCTATTTACTAAAAAGTATAAGTGAAGTTAAAACATAAGTGCAGATGGAAACACAAGCTGCTACTGTGAGAACTCAATATCTTACTTACCTTTAGTCTTGCTAAGTACTATTCAGAGATTTGGGTAATTGTGAATTGGGAATAATAGAGGGAACAGGGAAGCCATGCTAAAACAAAAAAAACAGATCTTCACTAGTATCATACTAAGGGGGAAAGAGAACATGTTGAGCATCTTGCTTAAGAGTGAATCAGATCATCTTTAGGAGGGGCGAATCAACCTCTGGTCCCACTCAGCAGCTCAGAGATGGCCTCCAGTCTAACCAGTCTCACTTGTCTCTTTGTCTGAAGCCAGTTAAGTGCCAGTTTTGTGTCAATCAACTAGTTGGCACGGTTACCTCAGCAGTGCTGTACTCTAATCAGATCTGTCACTCAGCCTATCTTCCAAGATAGAAAGGAGAAAGAAAAGTAATTGGATTTGCTGCTAGCAGGGAAATGATGAAATGACATGAAACTATACCCCTGTTTCACCCACCATATACACACAAATACACACTTTCACACACCTGTATACTGCCGAGAGTAAATCCCCCCCCCTTTTCCTCTTTCTTTCCATCTGCCCTGCTTATCCTTTTTTTACTGTAAAATCTGGAAACACTTCAGGCGGTTGAGTGTTTCTTTTCATCTTGCCTGATGCGGCTGGGGCACCTTGTTCTCCCAGGTAGACAAAAGAGGAGATGAAATAAGGGGAACAAAAGGATTTCCAGGTTTTACGGGGGATTTTTTCTGGACGTTCCTGGCAATCGGTGGAGAAGGCAGCCTATGGTGAATTTTATAATGTTCAAAAGTCTGGTTCCCCAATCCTCACCTCGTCTGCTTACAAAGAACACTACTGTGGCCTTGTGAAGAAAATTTCAATATACGACTTTGAAGTACAAAGATGTAATAACAGTGGACTCTGGAAAGTTGCAGCAGAAATTATATGGAAATAAAGGGAACTATAATCAGAAACACAGCGCAATAGCCCACTCTACATTGTTGTATATGATACCAAAGAGCTCAAAGTAATTACATCGTACACACCCTGTGTCTTATATGATACATATTGCAGTTTGGGGTCATTTTCTTATTATTCAGTATCCAGAAACTGCAGTAAATTGTCCTCACATCACCATTCATATAAAGTGGTATAATCTTTATTACATAGTAAATACTGTTGAACTGCTACAAAGGGGCAGTTTAGCCCTGGTTTTAACTGGTATTACAATAAGAATAATACTAATTAATTGGCTGATATTTTGGGCCACGCCATTAGAGTGTCTTGTATCTTTACTAATCAGTCGGCCCATATGTGCAGACATTGGCTGATCCATTAGTACAATGGTTCCCAACTGGGGAACAGCCTTAGGGGTAACATAGTGTAATAGCACGGGGGCATGGTGGAAGTTAATTGAATAAATGGTGTGTTTTGAGTTTATTCATTTATTTATTAAAAACACTTGTGAAATTGACAGTAGAATAAACACCTAAACTTAAAATATTTCCTCTTTCAAGATGGTCGTTTTAGCAATTTAAAGTGGATTGTTGTTTCTTTTATTAGAATACTGAATTTACTGCTATTGATTTTCTTTGTTAAAATGTTAGAAAGGTCATTGCAGGTACAGAGATTATGGAGGTGCAAAAACGTTCTTGTAAACAAAAGGGGAGCCCAGCAAGAACATTTTGGGAACCATTACATCAGTGCATACAGCAGCCATGCCTTGAGATCACATGACAGGACATACATTGCTGCTCCTTTGTTACTGTTTGGTTTGATTTGTTAATCTATATTTGTTTTTTTGTGTTATTTTAATCATGTAAAAGTGGGAAGAAAAAAGCAACGGCTTCAAGAATTCACCAAACAATATCGGCAGCACATATCGAGGCTCAGTTAGACTGATCTCAAAATATCGGTATTGGCACTGAACAAAACTTTTTTCATAAACTAAATATTCCCAGGTAAGAGGATATTTATTATACAGTAAAAGGTGTTTTTTTTTCTCTACACAGTATATTAAACTATAAACTCTGTGAATACCTCCCCATATATTGGTTAATAAAAGCCTTGAGTAAACTATTAAATTACAAAGTGATGGTTTATTTGATCATCAGGTCCTGAAATCACTGTCCTTCAAATTAATGAGATTTATTGCCAGAACTGAAATTTCACACAGACTGAAAACTGGAGCCTGTAAGAGTCACTGATAACATGCTATTAGCTCAAACCTCTGAAGAAAGAAAGCTATTAACCAGCAGTAATGGAGATGTTACACTGTATTTTGTTCCTACTGTATATGTCATCTGCTTAGTCAGTCATGACATTGGAACTAGTCATCCTGATGTAAAGCTGTGCAAATGTACAATATCTTAGAGTCGACTCTTGCACACACACAAACACACACAAAGAAGAACCTAACACTTTTCCAATAGACTTTGTGGATTTAAGCTGGACATTAGTGATTATATATTCATAGATCAATCAATACAGAAAGTCTAGCAGGCGAGACGTGTTCATGCAAGCAAACAGACAGTTTGCAACAGTCACATTGCAGGAATCCTAATGAGTATGTGTGGGTTTGCGTGGCGGGGGGTGCGTGTGTGTGAAGACATCAATACAATGCAGCTTTACATTTCATTAGGTCAGGAGCACAGTTTAACTTCTAATGAGTATCAATGAAACTTCACAGCCTGTAACCATGTGCTGCAACATCACTTTGTTCCCTCTACAGTAAATCCAGTTACCCTCCATTTTCAGTCCCCCCTCCAAACTTTATTTTGTCCAACGCAAGTTCAGGCATTTAATACTTATCCAATCAATATCAGAACATCATTTACAGCTAAACTAATCACCTCCCATGTTAGTGGGCAGCAAGAAATGGAAGAGTTTAACAAACTGCTTGTAGCCAGAATGGCTTTGATTTATAGTAACTGTCATCTAGTCTCGCCGTTCTACTGCTCGTATAGAAGACACTGCAGCATCTACATTGATTTGTGTGAGGACACTAGCAGCCTCCACCTCTGTTCACCTTCCTCTCTTCTATCCCAGAGTGCAGGATGATATGCCGGCCAGGAGGAAATGGGATTCCGATAGGCGGGATATCATACAGGATCTGCTGACCCCGACACTCTCAACAGACACACAAATCATCTGTCTGCGAGCACACTAGCCAAAGACATAGTCCAGGGGTCAGCCGCAAGGACTGGCGGGCTGGGTTTCAGTCGACTTAGCAAAACTCCGGAGACAGGAAGTGGCGCTAAGATGGGATGCAAACTGCTGCAACTGGATGCATAACCGGATTACTATAGCCTATGATACAAGAGTTGACAAGAGAAACGAAGAACGGAAATGTTTTCAAGAAGCTGCAGCAGAATTTGATCTACAACGTAGGCAGCTAACAAAAATCACTTAGGCTCAGAACTTGTACAGCTTCCTTTTGTTCTGTCGATGTCACCCAAAAGTCCATTCTTGTTTTTTCTTCTCCTCACTGAAACCATCAAACTAATTCTATCTATTTGGTCTCTCTTGACATGATCATAGAGAACAAATGATTTTAACTTTTTTTGAACAATTTTTGTACTGATTTGACTCTAATATTAGGATCATTACCCTAAAAGAGACAACAACGACCCGTTTTCTGTCTACTGCTGCAGCTTTCTGTTGAGCCTTTTGATGCCACATGTATTATTTTTGAGTCATCTACCTAAAGCTAGTTCATCGCTCAGAAACCTTTTTTTTTTAATGTGAATACTTGTCTTTTACTTTCTTGTGGTAGATGTAAGTCTGAGACCAAAAAACGCTCTGAAAGAAGTGTTCCTATGAAGCACAGAGCTATATGTTTTGAACAAATTATTAAATCTATAAGTTTAAATTAAAATGCTCTCATAATTGAAATATAACTTAATACATGTTTTATAGGAAAACCTGTAAAAATGTAGTCTTAGGAGTAATATTTGTGTACTACGGTGTATTATAAGGAAAGTGTATCAGTTGTTTCATTGTTTGTTGGTACATATCTGCCAGTAATATGGTTTGGACTCATTGACTGTAGAAAATAATGCCTAACGTAATGAATACTGGGAAATGTGAAGCTTTTTGTTCAAGCTTTAATTTTGAAAAGATTCAAACAAGAGTAAGTTTTTAAACCCCAGTGGTCCATTTCCATGCAAGGTTCCTGTGGCTTTACAAGACAACTGCAGCATAACAGTATTAACAGTGGAGGATCTATGCCTCCTTTGTTTAAGCTAAATCCACTTAGAGTTAGACTTCACGTGTTTGCTACAAAAAAGCTCAAAATTAGGTTCATATAACAAAAGTCCAGAGAGTCCTTGTAAATGCAACAAGTTTACATTTGTGATGGTTGGACAGAAAATTATCCCAAAGATGCAGCTCTAACCTTTGTCTGATTTATTTCAAATATTCTTGAGCTTTCAAAATTTTTCCAGTTGTTTGTTTGTTTAATGTGATTATTTCCAAGAGGTGGATTTTCCAGCACAAAGTATATATAACTTTATATCTAGAATCTAGAAGACTTTGAAATAAAACCTCTGCTGCAATATAATCATCAATTTAAGGGCTTTTTACACAGCATTACAAGGACTTTAGAAAATCTGCACGGATGTTTGAGTTAAATAAAAGCACCTAAGTAAAAACAATGATGATCTCTGCCTAAACAGAACGGTCATAAAAACCTTGAGTACAACATCTTTTTATTTAGTTTCTAACATCCTCTGATGACACTTTTTTCACCTTGAAATCGTATCATTGACATCAAGACACTCATATGCAGGTGTCCTGCTGGGGACAAAGGACTATGAAGAAGAGAAAAACACAATGCATCAGCCAGATCTCAGATGGAGGAGCAGCTGATTGGCACACATGCAGTGCAGTCTACTCAACACGAGCACTCGAGGAGGCCCACACATATTATAATACCCACGAGGACTTTATGCGCTGTGTGTACACAGAACATGAGAAAAAAATTACTGCCTGCCTGTGATTGAGGACAGCTCATTTCAGCGGGCAAACAAACAGGCATGAAAAAGCATGAGGTGTTCTCACCTGTGGTGCTCAGGAGACACATAGGCATCTCTGCACCCACCTTACAGCCACTAAAAAAAAAAATCAACACTCACTGGCTTTTGAAAACCCTGTGACTACGGTGCTTCAGAGAGATAAAACCCACACAGCTCCAGTATGTCTAGCAGCGTGTGCTCCACTCCACAAATCTCCCCCAAAAAAAAGACACAAACACACACAGACTCAACCTTGCTCTGCGGGAGAAAACTTGTATCTAAAGAGCTGCTCCCTGTTGTGTTTTTGGCAAGTCTAGATGCTCTTATGAAGCTCTCAATGACAAAAGCGATAAGAACCCATTTGCAAATGGGAACATAAAATCCCATTAACAGTAAAAACATAGAAACCATGATGCTCTATCTGGACCAAAATCTCCAATGCTGCTCTTGGAATTTGTTGAATATATTCCACCACATTGGGGAGTATATTCACAAACTGTGTGGGTTTCCCAGGGAGCCTGTGATGTGATGACTAACGTTCCTAAACACCAGGTTGCTTACCTTCCTTATGCGTCCGCTGCGAGTGCCTGTAAACACCACGGTGTTGCCTCTGTAGTCATAAGGAGCTACAGAGGTCATGCCGTCATCCTTGTCCACGTAAAGTGGGATGCCCTCAATAGCTTTTGTTCCTCCCAGAGGCTGGTTGAAGTCCTGGCCACAGAAGTTATCGTCTATCTGCAGCGGCTGTTGAGCAGGGGACACACAAGAAGAAGAATCAGTCAAGGAATCATCTCTTTTTAACACAACAAAGCACTCAACAGATGCCATAAAGAAATGTTTCAAACCTGGAGCTGGTATAAATTTACTTAGTCTCCTGGTAAAACCATTTTTTTAATGGAAAAAAGTAGGTTTTTATAAAAGTGCAAAAGAAATATGAATCTTTAAGCAGTAAGTAAAGAGGAGTGTGCAAAATGTTTGTCATTCTTAAGAAGATAGCAATCAAAAATAATAACCCCCTTTCTTCAGTGTCTCCACTGCGGTTAAAGTATCCGGTGCTGTTGTTTCATTTGTTTATCTTTGGTTCCTTTGCAAACTAGAATTAAAACATTTCTGGCAATTGTCATTCTGATCATTTCAAAAGAAACACACCAACTACACCTTTTTTCTCTTTACAATCAAAAAGTGATACGGGAATTGCGACAAACAAATTCTACAGATTCAGCCCAATTTTCTTTGATCTCTTATCATCAAGCAGACATCAATGGCCTGCAGTATGTTATATAGAGATATGTCAGCATATGTCATAGAGGGAACCTGAGGACTTATTGAGGGTTCTGTATGTGAGCTTTCTGAAAGCATGAAACAGCCCAGCCAAAGAGACCTTTTTTCTAGCCAATTTAAGAAAATAAACAAATCTGGGTCCATATTTAGTTAAAAAAACAGGGAAAGTCAAATTATGTAGGCTCCACAGGTCATGTTTCATAAAGATTATGCTATTATAAAACAGTCAAAAAGTTTTGAGCTCCTCATCCAGCTGTCTTGATGTCATAACTCCTGCTTGACTCAAAATATAAACAGGTTTCTTTTCGTGTTTTGCCCCAGGCCCTTAAAAACAACAGCATTTATAAAACTGCTGTTGGGCAACTTGGACAAGCTGCTACTGCAAAACTTCTGCGGTGTTCCACAGTTAAACACCTTCCTGATGTCCAGCTGCTTCTACGGCATCCAGTTTTTTCAGTGTTTACCACGGTACTGAAACTAACCTTGTCAGAATACTGGACCTCAGTGCAGTTTTCCACAATGCCAATTAGGGTAATTAATTGGATTTGCAATATAATCACAATTGAACAAAATGCAGTTTTCAATTTGCTGTGTCACTCAGTTTTGGTTGATTTACTTAGAACATTAGAACAAGAGAAATACACTCAATTTGTCACTGCAGCTCTTCACTGTAGGTGGCATTAAATGTGTTTGATGCCACACAGAAAGGTAAAGAGAGTTGCAGCAAGGACACAGATCCATGCATGCGAGTAGAAGGAAGCCCTTTTTTGGACTCTGGACAAGCAAGCTTTCAAGGTCACAAAAAACTGAAACCCTTTATTAAAACATCTACAAGCTTGTGGTTAGTGCAAAGCAGAACAACACAACATTACAATCTTAATATAAGTTAAAAATATTGCAATTTTGAGTTTTAGCCAAATTGTTCAGCCCTACTGCCAATAGCTCTGTTCAGTTGAATCCCCTCGCGAACTAGGTCAGCCGTTACTGGTACCGTACTTGACTGGTATATAATTTGAAACAGAATGACAGGGACTCTTTTTTTGTCCACCTAGCTCAGATGATAAGAAACAAAAACATAAGTTATCATAACTATGCAGATGATAAAGAGCCTTACATTACAATTTCACCAGCTGACTATGAACCTATTCAATGCTGGATAAATAAAGAAAAGAAAACCACAAATTAAAGTCCCAAACTTGCCTTCAGCTGAATAAAAACAAAAAGGAAGTTAAGTTTTAGATTTTATAAATGATTTGACCAAAGGAGAAGTGATCAGGACTAACTGTAGCATACAGCATGAACTACTAGACTTAGACTTGTTGTCTGTGAACATTTTAACCACCCAGGTGCCTCATGTCTGTGGATTAAGTCCACTTTGCATACCAAGAACAGGAACCAAACATTTAGCTCTTACACTCCATTTATCTGGAATAAACTCCCTGAAGACTGTAAATATAAAGTAACCCTAAGTGGCTTTAAATCAAGGTTTAAATCCAGTTTACTTGGAGTGGCCTTCAAAAGCGCAATTTAAACTGAAACTGATGGATCGCTAATTTCAGTTTCTAGTTACTCTTATGTTCCTTATGTTCTCATCATTTATGTTTGTCTTGTTATTAAAATGTCCGATACAAAAAACTTTACTTTCTTTTGTTGGAAAGCAGTTTTAAATAAAAGCAAACAGGACATATGAAAAATAATTCTTAAACATTTTTCTGTATATTTTGGTATTTGCCAAAATCCTTATTTTCATTCCTGGTTCCTGGGAAATCATTTGCCAAAAAGAAGGAGATGAATAAAAGGGAGAAACACTCCGCTCAATGGCTATCAAGAAGCATACTACAATATGTGATAAATCTGGGATCTCACCTGCTGACAGCTTCTCTCAAAATAAAACTTATAATTAACACAGAAACAGCCAAACAGTACACATCACATCAACCACATAAAGTACAACTTTTCCTGAAGACAACAACATGTGTGAAACAGATGGTCAAACCTCAGTAAAATGACAAAAGACAAACCTGAAAATCTAAAGTATGTCTCTATTTCTCATGAAAGTCTTCTTTAGCAAGGATAAGAAATAAAAATGTCCATCCTTTCCTATCCCTTTCCCTTTTATATGCCAAATAATTAGAGTAAAGGCTTTATATGAATCATAATAAGACAAAAATGATTTATTATTATTTATCATATCTATATTAAACAGGGCTTTTTTGAAAAGAAAAGAAAACTGGTTTGTTTGGACTGGTTTGTACAAGGAAAAGAGAGATTTTTTTATTATGAATTATGGCAAAATAGTGTATAAATACCCAAATTAACAAAAAGTGTTCATGTATATTCTGGTACTTGCTTTTTTTTTTTTTACCACAAACCTTAAAAACACTTTATATTCCCTTCCAGCCCCTATGAATGGTAATGGTAACTTCCCGACAGACTGGCCGGTTCAGAGAGCTTCAACTGGGGCTTCACCGTGCTGCCGCCCGTCAGTATGCTGGAAGTCTGGCACATCAAGTCAAGAACATTAGAGAATCCTTAAAAAAAAATCCTGTATCCAGTTTATGATGTGGATCACCAAAATTTCATGGATAGCTCCTTGGACTAAGGTGCACCTTTTGTAAAAAAAAAAAAAAATCATTAAATCTGTTCATAGCTTCTCAAGTTACCATGTACACTGACAGACAGAGACACAAACACACACTAGGGGTTGAACGACTACATATTTTTAAGGTCAACTACATCATGATAATAGTCGAGTCGATGTCGACTAGTCGCGGTGACGTCATAGTGACGTAAACGCAAAAACCCTTC